>JAMKQA010002000.1:0-30055 GCA_024699735.1 Posidonia australis | reverse complement strand
TCAATACGGGGGAAGGAGGCAGAAGAGATGGAGGATCATGCACAACACTAGGTTTTTACGTGGTTCAGCCGAAGCCTACTCCACGGGCGTCTTCTGGTGGTTTCACTAGTTTTCTCACACACTGTTACAAGGTTACAGCACTTATTTATAGTGCAACATTAGGACACAAATCACCCCAAAGCTCAATAGGCCCAATAAGGATACATACACTTGTGAAGACTTAAACAGTCTCCACACCAGAGTAATCCTAACAAATGGTAGGCAAGAGTCGTGAGAAAGGACTTGTCTATAAGGTAATGCGTATCCACACACGAGAAAAGTAATCAACAGATAATCATCCAATGGATGACATTAACCAATATAATAGGAAGGGATTTGCAGTTCTCAAGTAACAGTAGTGAAGTTTTTGGACTTCTCTGCAAATGATCCATGAAATCTGAGAAAGAAGATGAATTTAAGCAAGCGTAGTTGATCTCTTAAAGCATAGGTGAGGTGCCTATGTCATGGGGAAGGAGGAAGGGACTTCGGTGGTGTTTAAGCCTCTCAAAAGCAGCAATTGTGGACTTCTAGCAACTGCTACAGTGTTTCTGTAGACTTTCGACAATTGCTAAAGTGATCTACAATCTCCTATATATAGGAGAATATATACTTAATCTACAAGAAATCTCATGAATGGATAATACAAATATCTATATAAAGATCCATCTATTCTAACAACGTTAAATGAGATAACAAAAGGAATTTCATTTATTTCGCAAGTTTATTACCACATAAAATGCAGCCTAATAGCCTCTAGAATATTTTTTTACTGGCATAGTGATTGTCCTTTGCAACTATTATCCAAAAGACAAGTTCAAAATCATCCAAACCCATTTCTGAAATAAACTCATTTTCCCGATGTCCATGGGATTTAAACCCTCAATCTCTCGTACAACTACAAAGAGACTTTATCTCTTGATGAAGTAATTTCTATCAACTCTAGTATTTTTTAAACAGGACCAACCATATATTAAGAATGTTTATCATACAAGTTTAAGTTCAGCTCATCAGGGAATCTTTAAAGTTCTCTAGGCATAGAAGAATTCTATAGAAGAGAAAAAAGTTAATTATTGAACACTGTTCATCTCAGAGGGTGGAAGTTTTGAGCCAATAACATGTTTGTTTCCTTTGGAGGATAAAACCTTCTTATTTAATTATGTTTACTTTTCATTCATGCTTGAGGAGTTTGTACACTACTCTGCCTACAAATACTCTCAGATTTTTGGAGAAACAACAGCATAGCAGTTTTTTTTTCTTGTGTTAGCGCCTTCTTTTCTAGATGGAGAATTTGGAAGATGTCTTTTATGTTTGAACTTCCCCTCAAAATGTGACAGGATCCGAGCATCCATCAGTTTCTGCTACTGTCACTGCTCCCAGTGTACCTGTAGTTGGCAGTGGACCAATTAAGGTGCCTGACGAAATCTTGAAGGTTCTTCCACCAGCATTGGCTTCATTTATCGTGAACCTACCTGTTTTTGAAGGTAGCACATAGTTGTAGCTGTCTAAATTTGATGTTTTTGCGGATTTGCTGCATTCTCGTATCAGAAAATTCATATTTATCCCTTTTTCATTTAACCATTCTGAAATAGTTCAACATAGATTAATGCTGTGCCTTGCTAGTTGAATTAGTGATATAGCAACGAGCAATTATCAAGTCAAATAACATAACATCTTCAGAGTTTTAAGCTTTCCATGAGATTTAGAGTTGTTTTTCACGTGTCTCCTTTGACTGAGGGGCGACCCACCTATTAAAAAGAATGATTGCATCCGAAGTTTGTAGCTTTGAAGAAAAGAATCAACATGCATGGGACAGAACCTAGTCAATGTGTCCTAGGTGTTCTGCAGTACTTTGTTCTAATAGTTCTGTAGTGTGTAAAGCTTTTCCAGTATCAAGATTTCTACATCTTTTTCGCAAATTTAAAAATCTATATGAGATTTCTTATTATACCATGGCCAAGTTGATGACATATTTATGATCAGTGTGGAACCTCATATTGCTTGAACATTGTCCCATGTGTCATTGAGAACTAAGAACTGATTTGTCATGGAACTCTTCATCTACTTTCTGCTGATAGAGCCTTTGCTAATTATCATTTCTCTGATTTCTAGAAAAGTAAGAATTTTGCACTGCTTTTCAATCTTTACAGTTGCTAATTGTTCTTGACATCCTTGAGTGCTTCCAGCTGCTGTATATTGTAGTTGACCACATTGATCTAGAGAAATAAATAGGAAATCACAATACTGTTTTGACATCAACTTAAACAAAGTTCATATGTATAAATATGGTTTTAGAGAATATGGGATGGAACAAAGAATGTATTTTGAGGGATTGGAAAATGAAGGGTTAATGGGTTATCCAAAGTTGCAGTTTACAACTAACCTGATAAGAAAAACTTAAATACTATGCTGTCGTTTTGTTCTTTATGCTTATACTTCTTACCTACTTCCACCCACTTATATTTTTCGTTTGAGAAGTGAGAGCTAGAGATGAGGAACCAACTACCACCAAAGCTATTATCCTAGTCCAATATGTCCATAAATAAAAATTTACTTAAAGCCTATAATAGATTATTTATTGTGATTTTTGCTTTTGGGCTGTAGACCAATAAGCTGTTCCTGGTTCCATGGCAATATACATTCCGTAAAAGGTGATTTTTAAAGAGAAAATCACCAACTCCATTACTGATAATGAAAGGAATTTCATCTCTAATAACCTTTCTTAGTCTCGTACACTTGAACCTTGTTAGAGTTCGCATATTATGTATTAGATGTGGTTGGTTATTGGATATTAGCATATTATGTAGTAGGTGTAGTAGGTTATTAGGTTATTGAATATCCATCTAGTCTAGGGTATCTAATACTCTCATATAAATATGTAATTCACTAATTAGTGAAATAGATAATCTTTTTTTCCCTTATCTTCTTTCTACATGTTACCAAAGCTTAGGGGAAAACCCTAGGACCCTTTTTCCTTCACCACCACCACCCATCAGCCAGCTCCAGTTGTCGAACCGTCATCGGAGCCGCTGGTTCTTCCCTCCAGGCTTGCTGTCGGCCACTCTAGGCCATTTTCTGTTGGCCTACATCCACAGGAAAACGCCCAACCGCAGTTTACTAGACCTTTCTGGCTCCTCCTCTAGTGCCAACAGGAGGTTCTGGTGCCTTAGGCCACCAACAGAGCAGTCCAGCCCCTGTTTTGTCACCAGTCGGCGTCTCAGGCCATGTGTTAGGCCTCCTCATGTCGTTTAATCGTCATGTGTGTGTGAATACGTGATATCCACTTGTGTGTGCCTCTGGACTGTGTATTGGTATCTCCGGAAGGTGGTTGTGAGTTGTTTTAGCCTTATCTATGCTAAATCAATCCTTCAAAACGGTATCTGTTTTTCTACCGTTCATCCAATATTCACTTTTATTTTCTATAAATCTCTTCATTCTCGTTTCTGTAGTTTTGCCTTGTCTCTTTCTTGTAAATCTGTTCCCAAGAATCATCAGGAGGCACTCTTACTTCCTTAATAGAAGACAATAATAGATGAGGAAATAGTTGCATTAGCAGCCCATAGCACTTGGGAGTTGGTGACTCGTCCTGTTGGAGCTAACCTAGTCACTTGTCGATGGATCTATACTGTGAAGTATAAGACTGATGGCACCATTGACAGATGTAAAGTCGGATTGGTTGCTTGTGAATTTACTCAGACATATAGTATTGGTATTGATTATGTAGAGACAATTTCACCTGTTATCCGCCTTAACTCCATTAGAATTATCTTGTCCATTGCCATTAATAATTTCTAGGTACTGTGCCAATTGGATGTCAAGAATGTCTTCTTATATGGTGATTTGACCGATTCTATGTTTATGAAGCAATCTCTAGGATATGTTGCTCAGGGAAAGGATAAAGCATGTAGGTTAAAGAAGGTGATTTATGGTCTTAAACAGAGTTCCAGGGCCTGATTAGAAAAATTCAGCAAGGTGGTGATAATTGGGGGTTTCCAAAGATGTGCTATTGATCACTCTGTGTTCTACAGGAAAACGGGTAGTGGTTGTGTGCTTCTTGTGGTGTATGTTAATATACTAGTAATTGGTAGTGATAAAGAGAGTATTAAAGAGATAAAAGAACACCTTAGGATACACTTTATCACTAAGGATATGAGAAAGCTAAGATATTTTTTGAGTATAAAATTTACTTATGCAAATGGAAAAATGACACTAATTCAGAGGAAGTATGTTCTTGTTCTCCTTAAGGAAATAGGTCTTTTGGGGTGCAACTTGGAGAGTACTTCGATTGAACAGTTACCATCCTTCTAAGACACCAATTCAGAGCTGTTAGAAGACCCTGGTCAGTATAAGAGATTGATTGGGATGCTTATATATTTGTAGTGACTCAATCAGACATTTTGTATACAGTTAGTTTGTTGAGTCAGTTCATGCATGAGTCCTGAAGAATACACTGGAGTGGAGTCTTACGTGTTTTTTTTTTGTTAAAAATGTTCTAGGTAAAGGTTGATTTATAAGAAAAACGATCATATAAATGTTATGACATACTCAGATTCAGGATATGTAGACAATTGAAGAGATAAAAAATCCACATCTGATTTCTGCACTTATGTGGGAGGAAATCTTGTCTCCCTGACGCAGCAAGAAGCAGAAGGTTGTATCTCGATCTAGTATTGAGATAGAGTATAGATCTATGACTCAGATAGCTTGTGAGATGATGTGGATCAGATCTCTCTTGTTGAAATTTGGCTTTACTGTTGAGTTGTTGATGCCAATGCATTGTGATAATCAAGTAGTTATCTTCATTGTCAATAATCCCACGTTGTATGAGCGTATAAAGCACATAGAGGTTGATTGTCATTTTATATGAGATATGGTGATGAAAGAAATTATTTCTACGTCTTACACTCAATCATCAGAGCAGTTGACTAATATTTTCACAAATGGGTTGACTGTTGGAGTTTTTGAGTCGTTATGTACCAAACTGAGCATGTTTGATATGTATGTTCTAACTTAAGGGAGAGTGCTAGAATTAGCATATTATGTGTTAGGTATAGTAGGTTATTGGATATCTATCTAATCTAGGATATCTAATACTCTTATATAAATATGTAACTCCACAATTAGTGAAATATATACTCTTTTTTCTCTCTTATGTTCTTTCTACAAACCTCCTAGCCCACCTACAACAGAAATCTATGTTCCTGGTACCTGGCATTGTACATTTTACAATGGTGAGAGCTAAGGGAATATTACCCACTCTTGGTCTTGGAGTTCATTCCTTTTTAGGCTCATACACTTGAACCTCCTCGCCCTTCTATTTCTAAATTACAAACAAATTTGCTGCTCAATATCAAAAAGTAAATATTCAGCTCTATGTGGAGTCGTAGTTAATATGAGCATGTTTGTATAGTTTTTCTGACATCTCAATTGAAGATCTCTCTTGGAGGTGCTTGGAGATCAAAGAAATAAAATATGATGGGATTATTTCACCAGTTGTCTCTAATGCAGTGATGTTTTTGAAGTCTCCTGATTCACATTTCATTTCCTTTTCTCTCTTTTTGTGGTTCTGGAAGTTTTAACAATTGATGGATTAGTCATGGCATAAACACTTTTATTTGTGAATTCTTTTGTTCAATCCTAGATCGATGATTCATTTGGGACAGTTTTTACTTTACAAGTGATCTTTATGTGCCTTGCTTCTCACATCTGATACCTTTGTTTGCACCTACAATATCAGGACCAGCGCCAGATTTGGAAATAGTAATGTCAATTTTGTTGCAAAGCAACATACCAACTGGACATGCAAGTAAGCCAACTTCTTCAGCACAACTATCAGGGATTCCTGGTCCAAGCACAAGCGATCTTTCAGGCTCTAGTAAGACACGCCCCAAACCCAATGGATCATCACATGGGGCAATCAGGAAAGGGCAAACAAGAAGGAAAGAATCTGAAAGTATATAATCGTTCTCTCTCTTATATACCAAGCACTAGGTTTTTGGCATGCTGTATTTCTATATGATTGCAAAAAGGAAAAAAAAGTTCCATAGTCATGTGTTCTGTAACAGCCCTTGGTTTTTTAAATTCCAGTGCAAGAAGATGACGACACTGTGACTGTACAGAGCAGGCCTGTTCCTGCAGATGTTTTCCGACTACGGCAGATGCGGAAAGCCAGACGTATCAGTGGTACATCACAAACTGGTTCTGTTTCTGGAGGAAGTGTATTTTCAGGCGAGCTATCTGGCAGCACTGGATAGTTTTGTACTCCAGTACAAGGTTCTGTAAATTGATGATTGATATTTGTTCAATCAAGGCACTTAATCATCAATTATCAGATTAATCAGCCTTTGAAGCGATTATTGGCCCAACTGACCACTCGGTGAGACTGTTGATTGAGTTATCAGCTGATTTAGATTTATTTTACTAGCGGAACTCCAGTGTATGAGTACCACGTGATCATTGACATGCTGCCAATGTAAATTTAAGAATTGTTGTAAGCATCTATCTGCTTTGGTTCTAGTTGGGTGAAAATGCAACACTTCTTTTCATGTTTATTCTCGTGCTTGTTCTTATTTAAAATCATACACTGAATTTGTGAATCTGAAGGCTTCCTTCTAGATGTGAATTTTACTTTCTTAGCAATGAAACCTGAATATGTTAGAAATTCTGAATTATATATCATATCTTATCCATTTTCGTCCCTCCGATGGATAGAGCTCTTTTTGCATTGTCTGGCTCTGCTTTGAGCGCTATTGCAGTTGCACGAACCAGCTCTAGTTTGGTCCTTGAAAGCCACACAAAGAGTTATGTTTGTGCAATGCTATTCAGATTGGGAGTTAACGTTCTCCCTAGCAACCGTACCCCTTACTGTGCTACTGCAAAGAGATGATGCAACTGGTAACATGGACAAACGTTTCGGTAGGGTCGATGCTGTGATACTCTTGCTTGGTGCAATATCTTAAAGAGAAACTAATACTATGCCGTTACGTCAGTTGGAAAGATTGTTTTTTTTTTTTTGTTAACGGTAAACTAATTATATAATTCTTAAGGGCAAAAACTCCTTGAGATAACAAAATAATACAGGGTTTTTGCTAAAAAGTATGTCGCAAGTGGTATACATATAGTTTATGAATTATATCGGTCAACATAGGTTATCATATAAGAAGTATTGTTTGCAAAATTGTCTAGGATTAAAAAAGACTAACAAAAAGTTAATCAATAGTCGGATGATCCTTCGTTGTGGTTGAACCGGGTTGGGGAGTGTCGACAATTCTACTGAAGAATATCTCTGTGGTCGAAGGGTCATTATTATCAGACTGCTGGAAGGAGATGATGGAGCAGAGAGCTTCTGCTTTGTCAAAACTTGTGGCCAAAGTATCTATCCAATTATGAATAATAGAAGAGATATCATGCATACATAATTTAGAGTCTTTGAAATGTCTTCTAAAAATGCGATTATTCCTTTCTTTTCAAATAATCTATAAAATGGCTTGAATCAAAGTACTGCAGTCAATGATAGATAAATCTAGTTTGAAAGGTAGAGGAACTGTAAGCAAATCAGCAATGGAAAATATAGTAGGGTAAAGAGTTCCCTAAATGAATGCATGTCAAATGCAAATAGCAAAAGGATAATATATGAATAAGTGCGTGATTGTTTCTATATGTGCGTTGCAAAAGGTGCACAAATGCGGGTCAGTCCAACCCCTTTTACAAAGATTGACCTTAGTCAAGATTTTGTCATGCAGCACCAACCAAGAGAATGTTTTTATTTTGATAGGAGCCTAACTACACCAGATTGCTTCATAATGCTGAAAACGATGGCCTCCGTCATTAATAAAGTTATAACATGATTTTACTGAAAAAAAATTGTTTGAAGATTTCCACAGTAAAATGTCATCTTGAGGAAGTAAGTTAAGGTTAGAGATAATATCTGCCAGAAGATCAGTCTGGTCCTGAATGAATCCAGCGCTGGCTGGGGTCTGCGGGACAGCAAATAGGCTGCCAAAGTCTGCCCTAAAAATCTCCATTATTTTAGCAAGTAAGGCTTTTTTGTATGTGGCCAATGTAAAAAGATCTGGGAGATAGTGTTTAAGTTTTACCCCATTCCACCATTTACTTTCCCAGAAGATAGTGTTGGAACCATTCTGAACCAGAGAGTCACCACAGCAGTTGACCAAGTTAAAGCATGCTTTCAATTCTTGCCATAATGGAGAAGATCTACCTGAGGATGAATTTAGAATGGCCCTAGGCCAATTCCTAGAGAAATACCTTGCTTTTATTATTTCTTTCCATTTCAGAAAGCAAGTATTGGAGAAAAGCTGCCAAAGTAGTTTGGATTTGAGGGCTAGATTAAAATTCTTGAGCTTAATAATTCCCCTGCCATTTTGTTGTTTAGATCTGCAAAGTAGGCCCCAACGGGCCAGATGACCATAAGATGAAGTGGAACAGATAGAAAGTAGGTGGGGATGGCTGAGAGGACAGAGTTAACCAAAGTTAATCTTCCACCAGGAGATAGATGTTTTGCCTTCCAAAGAGACAATTTGTTAGAAATTTTGTCAATCACTGGAACCCAGTCATTGAAAGTGGCTTTCCTCTAGTGCAAGGGGAGTCCAAGGTAGGTTATAGGCAGAGGAGAAGTGTTGCAGCCAAGTATTTGAGCTGATCTATTGATACAGTCATTTGGTACACCTATTCCAGTGAGGGAAAACTTGTGGAAGTTAATTTTCAAACCAAAGCAATACTGGAAACAACACAGAATTCTCTTTATATTAATTATATTTTCCTCAATTGCAGCCAGAAAAAGAATGGTATCATCAGCATACTGGATGTTCATGATATTGGGGCCTCCATGTGGGATTTGGATTCCTGTTATCAGTCCAGAGTCTACAGCAAGAGAGAGCATTCTATTGAGGATGTGTGTAACAATGATGAATAAGAGAGGTGACAATGGATCACCTTGCCTAAAACCATTAGTAGATGAGAAGAAACCTTTAGGGGAGCAATTGAGTAGAATGGAAAACCTAGCATGTGTAATACACATCTTTATCCAAGAGATCCATGTGGTGCCACAGCCTAAGCTAGCAAGAGAATCCAATAAGAAGTCCCAATTGACATTGTCAAAAGCCTTCTCAAAATCTAATTTTAAAAGAAACCCAGGAGTACCAGACAACTTCATGAAGTGTAAAGTTTCCTGGGCTACCAGAAAGCAGTCCCCAATATATCTCCCAGGAATGAAAGCACATTGAGAATTATCAATGATGTTATCTAGGACAGGGGATAACCTGGAAGCCAATGTTTTTGTGATGATTTTATATAAGCTGTTTACCAGACTAATGGATCTAAAGTCTTTAATGCACTGAGCTCCTTCCAGCTTAGGGATTAAGGCAATAAAAGTTTGGTTGATAGGTTGCAAAAAATTTGTATCTGTGGTGGAATTCATTTAACTAAAAATTTGAAGGATATCTAACTTGAGGATTTCCCAGAATTATTGGAAGAAGAATATTGGAAAGCCATCAGGACCAGGGGCCTTGTCTCCAGGTAAAAGCCTGAGGTTGTTGTATATTTCCTCCAAGGTGAAAACCCTTTCCAAATCCGAGGGATTCTGAATTTTATTTGGAATTAAAGTATCCCAATTCAGAGAAGGGTAGGTCCTAATAGGCTTATTGAATTGTCTAATGAAATGACCTTCAATTTCCTTAGAGATAATGGCAGGACAAAAGTTGTTGAGTCCCCTATCTTCAAAGAAAGGATGGCATTGATTCTTCTTATGCTTTGGACCATGCTATGAAAAAAAGATTGTTTGCAAGGGGGTGTGGTATACATGGTTGTTTGGAAAGATTGTTGTATCTGTATCTTATGATATACATGGGTTGTGTCACTCACAGCGAGGGAGTGCGGTTCTGGATTTCTAGTTAATATGGTTACACCTATTCGATGGTAAGCTAAAATGAAATAATCTAACCCATTTTTTAGGAGAATGATAGAATGAGTCTAGAGGTTCACCATTTTAAATTGAGTCTCCTATCATTTTATATCAAAGAGATTAATTTTGTAATGATAGGAATTCCTTGGTAATATAAAAGATCTTCTAGAAATAAAAGCACATTATACTGAACTTCTATGTCTTTATTCAAAGATTTCCTACATAGGGCAAAAGTTGCTAGATAACCTCATTTTTGAATCATATGCGCTATATAAAATGTAGATCAAACTCAATGAACTTCAATTTAACATACAATTTTTACAAATGAACATTAGTTCATTTTCGTACTTCAAAACTGGTTCTTCGTCAAAATCGATTGATTTTTAAGGGGTATATAAACATTACATACAATATAGATTAGATCCAACATTTGGAACTTTAACATGATAGACGAAGTTTGAAAACTAAAAGGGGTTC
This sequence comes from Posidonia australis, assembly GCA_024699735.1. Lineage (NCBI taxonomy): Eukaryota > Viridiplantae > Streptophyta > Magnoliopsida > Alismatales > Posidoniaceae > Posidonia > Posidonia australis. The sequence goes on along the minus strand of JAMKQA010002000.1, from coordinate 19,623 downwards.
AAGTTATGTAGAATGAGTCCATGGGTCTAGCCTTTTATCCTTCTTGTATTTTTGTATTTTTATAATATAATAAAACCAATGTACTTTACCATTTAATTCATCATATACTTTACAACAAAATTTTGAACTAATTTTACTATTAATTAAGAACCCTTTGCAACTATAGTAAAGGCTACAACCAATATGGTTACGGTCACTCAAATTTTCATTTTAAGTTTTAAATTTTAATTATTTTATAAATTTTTAACCTTATGGATTAAATCATCATGTTACATAGTGTATATGTAATTAAGGTTTCATTACAATTCAATAACCCAAGTCTTTCATATAAAATATGTCGTAAAATTCAGTAAATTTTAGTCATTAAAATAGAATGACTTAATCATTGCAATCAAAATAGTTCAAAAATTATAAATTTGACTATATTGTAGTCCCTAAAGTGAATTAAAGGACCCTTTATTTTGATTTTTTTCAAAACATATGAAAAATATTTCACCTACAGCCACATTAGCAGTCACCCACAATCCATTTTTGCAATAAATTAAAAAGGCCATTGTAGTTGTATCCTATAATATAGCTGATATGGATGTACTTAACTAGTTTTAATATATTTAGTTTTTTTAAAAATTTAACTTTAAATATTTAAGTACCATACTATAAGCTACTTACATCTAGAATTTTATTGTAATTTGATTATCACAAATCCTTCATCTAAGGGTCCTAAATTTTAGTAAATGTTAGACAATTTTATCATTAAAATAAAATGAAATTGACTCCAAAAAACATGAAATTTATATACATTTTAGCTAAATAATTGATTTAAAGATGATACTTTTAGTTTTATATTTTTGTTTATAAAAATGTGAACAACAAGTAAAATACAATCAAGTTAGTGTATCATAAGATTTTACTCCATTTTGTCCTTAATTAAAGGGTTTCTTTTTACCAACCAAAATTTCCGAAGATTTAAAGAAACATTTAAATAAACATAAAATAGTCATAGTATAATAAAATTTTAACATGTACTTTGCATTATGATAATTTAATCCATAAAGTTAAAAAGTAGAAGAGAGAGAGAGAGAGAGAGAGAGAGAGAGAGAGTGTGTGTGTGTGTGTGTTTATTAATAGAAGGACACCACTACATACACCCTTTTTTTGTATTTTTATTTTATAGTTTAAAAATCAAAATATAATATAACTTAATCCACTTCATATTCTATAATATACATTAACTTCATAATTTTTGGAGCTATAAGTTTATCATTGAGTTATTTATGCAAATTAAATGATTGAAAGCTGTAAAAATCTCATAGAACTTGAGATCTTAAGATAAAGGATTTAAGATGAAGGAGACCATAAAATTTGTTTCTCCCTTTCTTTTATTGTTCTAAGAAAGTGTTGTTACTTTATACAATGGTAATGTAATATATCTTTAGCAGATTTTTAAATGAATTGAAAAACATAAAATAAGGTGTATACAACTACATTGACTATATATGCATATACGACTACATTGTGCTCCTAAACTTATCCATTACAACAAGTTTTATTTAGGCCGATGAAGCTATATACTACTGTACAACATACAAATAGTTTTTAGCACATTTATTTGTTGGATTTTTTATTCCTATGATAATTTTGACAATACTTCTAATATCCCTCTACTTCCATATTTCTCCCTATACTCTTCATGAGTTCAAAATCCTACCTTCCATGCTGCCAAGTTAGGTCCTAACTCAACTACCGCCCACGCTACTACTTAGAGATGTTATTTGCCATCGTATAAACTAAGTGGAAAGGGATTTCCTTAGAGCAACGAGAGAGCTCCGTAGTCTTTCTTTAGGAGTAGATTAAATTTTGTTTTTAAAATTTTAAATTCCCTTTCCAAAAATAAGTACATGGGACACATTGATTTGATGGTTTCATCGTTTAATTACATTGATTTATATAAATTCATTCATTTATTTATTTATTTATGATTTTATTTTTATTTATTTAATAGTGCATTCCATTCTATACCAGTAAAACTATATAGTAATAATAATCATAATTTCTCAAAACAAAAAGGGTGCATGGGACACATTAGTTTCCTTTTAATTCATTTATTAATTTATTCAATTTTTTTAATTAATTTTTGAGTTTAAATTTTAGTAGTACTAGTAAAATTATACAATAACTATCATAACTTCCCAAAAAATATATGTATGTGACACAGATTGATTTGCTATTCAGACTTTCCTTTTCTTTTTAAATTTAAAAAAAATACCATTCTTCCTCTCAACCCTCTATGACAAATTTTCCAAAATAATATTTTTTAAAATAACTTATTAGAAAACTAGTCCTCCAAAAATATTTACAAAAGTAGGCCTCTGATAGAATTTAGGGGGGCCCCACATGCCCACTAGCCTATTTATATTTATTTATTTTCTCTGAATTCAGCATCCTTACTGTCAAATTCAATTAGCAGTAATGCTCGTGAATGATATGGTCTTTGGACTCGATGAAGGAGAAACTGAATTCAATTTCAACTAAATTTGATTTACCAATAGTCAAATTCGGGGAATCATGTTTGAAGTTTCAAATTTAACCAAGTCTTGGTAAACACGACACACAACAAACAGAATTTGTCCTAATGTTCAAAAAATTCAAAATCATAGCAAGTATATGAACTTGGCACTAGTAACATTGAATTCACTTAAAGGAAAACTTGATGCTTACAATGCCAAGTTCAGTCTACTACAAAACCAGACAGTCACGGCTAGTAGGGCATTTCCAAACCTAACAGTCGTGGCTGAGCCCCTTTCTTCTCCCCCTCAAGTCTTCACTTCCGGTCCCCACATCGTCAATCCTAAGTGTCCGTCAACATTTGATTGATGCAAGTTTCAATACATTGAGTTGTTTGAGCTGTGCATGGGTAGACCTTTCTTTGCTTACTGTGCTTGTGGAGAGATGGCAACCTAAGACACTTACTTTTCACCTATCCCACAGCGAGATGACTGTTACTTTGATGGATGTCACCATCATTTCCAAACTTCGGGTAGATGGACTCCAAGTTTGTATATTTGAGTAGAGATTGGAGATAGAAGTGCTTAGTTGCTTTCAGTGTGAGTCCTACTGATCTTGAAAGTCAAGGTTATATTAAGTTGAAATGATTGACAGAAACACTTTTTCATGTGCATGAGCATGCCACTAAGTTCTAGATTTTAGCTACTACTCGTGTTTGGATTTTGTATCACTTATGTTGGAGTGCTTTTACCGACAAGACTGGAAATAAGGTCTACTTGAAGTATTTATTCTTTATCCAAAACTTCCATAATTGTAGCTGGTAAGAATGGAGGACTGCATCTTTAGTTTGTCTATATGTTTCGCTAGATGATGATGTTCTAGTTGCTTGTAATCAACCTTTTGGATTTTTGACACTTCTATAAGTTTAAAGAGTTTATTTATTTACTATGTTTATGTTAATTATATTAATGTAATTTTTATAGTATTATTTATTTATAATTTCAACAAATATGGATATGGAAGTACGTTTATGTTGGAAGGCCTACAAGGTTAATGCATATACTCCTCCAGATCCTAACTCCTTTAAGGTGTAGGTGGCATGTGCTACACACTTGGAAGAAGAATGTGAAGTCATATCACCTTGATTTTTAAAAACGAGTTTGGCATGTACCAAGCTAATCAAGTATAAACTGATAACGTATATCACCTTTAGTCATTTCTATTTGTGTTATTATATTTGAATTTGATACTAGATATATTGTTTAAAATAGGTGATATAGTAGTGCTCATGCATTCTTCGGCAGACATCCATAGAGATTGGTCTGACATCTAGCTTACTTAAACTTTGATTATGTGCTTTGAGTGTGTGGCAATATACGTTTCAGACAGGGTTATGCGATAATTTGGTATTTTGCAGCAACCCAAAAACATGTCAATTGTCCAAATTTGTATAGCACAAGGAAAGCCATGCATTGATTTGTCCAACAAGCTAAGAGAATGTATAGCAGATAGGGAAAATCGACAAAATCATGTACAAACTCAAAGGGAGGACCTGTCAAATGATTCCAAGGAGTCCACGAGAGCATAGATGCATGGTTTGGTATTTGAATATTACATGTTGATGGATAATCAGCAGACACTCACAGCTAGATATTACTTACTATCCTCATGGTTTTGTTGAGAGACGATTGGTAAAATTTAATTTTATTGATATTGTTTGCACAATATATGTTACTTATATGAGTAATTTTTCAAATGTAAGTCCGTACCATATATAATATTTGTCTAGACGTGGAGGACATGATTTAAACTTATACTCATGATCTAGATGTGTTGTAAAAATCCACAAGCATGCAACGAAAGATATTGGACTATTTTGCTGAGTTGCATAACTCTCAACACCATGACCACACTTTCACCCAAACAAGTTAGAGCCAAGGAGGGTGTCAAGTAGCATTCCATATATTCCACTTGAGCTAGATGAGGAGTGTGTAGATGATGATTAGGACGAAGATGGTGATATCATGTAGGTTCCCACTCCCAAGTTAACACAAACATGTTCTTTGACGATGCTGATGACTCAAACTCCGACAAATGAAGAAGGTGGAGTGACAAAAGAGGTTGTTGTAGGACCAAGCGAAGGACATGGTCGTGGTCGAGGAAAGGGTCATTGTGAAAAGGAAGTGGCCATCTGCATTTATTTGATATTTTTATGTGTTAAACTTCTGTAATTTGAACTATATATGTTTAAGTTGTTGTTGATTGGACTAATTTGTAATTTGGAGATATTTATTGATTACGTTAATTTTTAAGCTAATTAAGTTAATTTGATGTTTATATTTATTTATTTTTGTTTAAATTGTTATGTTGTAATGATTATGTTAAAGGATAATAAATAAGCTCCCTCATGTCAAGAGGCTCCTATTTTGGTTTTCTTTACTGACATACTTCGGCTCTGGAATTGTCAAGATCTATCTACATTAAATTTAGCACTTTCATTATTGATTTCTATATACATTGAATTCAACTTTAGAACTGTTGAGTTCATAAACTTAGACATTTCTACTAGAGAACACCAACAAAATAAAACTACTAATTGAATTCAACCTAAACCCTAAACCCCCCCCCCCACTTTGTAATCCAATTATTCTCTTTTCTCTTCATACGTTTTCTTTTAGGTTTCTCTTTACAAAAAATGCTCTTTTCTCTTATTACCTTTTTTTTAAATAGGTTTTTTCTTTCAAAAAACAATAGTTCGAGCCTTAAACTGGTTTAAGAGCAAAAGTAAAAATTGGAATTTGTCTTCAGAAGGGTAAAACTTTTTTGGAATGCATCATAACTCACATTAGGGATGAAAATGTATCGGATACGATATCGATATGAGTGTTACAGTATCTGTATCTATTTTCAAAATGTGGATACAAATACAAATATGAATATCATACGGATAAGAAAATTACATATCTATATCCACAAAAAACGAATACGGACATTGAGCAAATAAAAAGGAATCGAATACTGATAAAGTTTAATATAAAAATAGATATGACGATATACACATTATGTACATAATTAATTAAACCATCAATAAGATTTTTATATATTTATATATTTTAAGTTTATCACTATATACAAAATAAAAATAACATATATCAAAAATAAAAATAAATTAGACATAATGATAAATCAAACTTACTTTTTCAAAAATAGATGAAGTTATGAATCTAAGTCTTGATATTTCACCTCTAAGTGTGTACAATGAATTAATGATTAATGAAAAGCTTATCACATTTTGCAACATATTTTGTTAATTGAAGATAGTTTAGAAGAACCTTGGGTGGAAGGATTACAAGGTGTAAGTGAACTCATGATACCTATATGATAGAACATATTTATAGAAAATCACATAAGACACAATTTTAGTTCTTATAAAACAAAGAAGATAAAATCCAACAAAGCCAAACATGTCAAACAGCCAATGTAACACTACCAAACATAAATTACCCACGGAATTTTGAGTAAAAGAAACAACTATTTAAGATCAAAAACCATGTCATGGTACTCTATTATTACACTTAGAAGTATAAATGGAAATTTCATCCTTTTCTATTTCCTATTTTCCATTTTATATTTATAACTATTGAACCAACATACCTAAATATTGAGACAAGTGAAATTGAAGGCTTATTTGCACAAAGAACTCTTGAAATCAAAGAAGACGAGCTTTCTACTTGTAAAAAATAAGGTTCCCAAAAATTTCAACAAAGATGGCTACTATCGTGAATAAGGGATGAACATACGAGAATGAGATGTAACAATATAGATTTTTTTCAGATATACTGTATTTATTTGAAACCCTAACTAACAATCATCAAAAACTATATAGTTTTTAAAACTTATTTGTTTATGTATAATAACTTTCCAAAAACAAGGACTTGAGGAATGTTGATTTGATGCTTTCTTCATTTAATTGATTTATTCAAATTAATTTTTTTAGTTAATTTATTTTTTTGAATTTATTTTTATTTATTTAATAGCACATTTCATGAAAGTAAAACTATATGATTGCAATAATCATAACTTCTCAAAAAGGTACATAGGACACTTTGGTTTTCTCTTTTAATTCATTTATTGATTTATTCAAATTAATTTTTTTTTTGATTTATTAATTTTTGGATTCAAATTTTACTAGTATCATTAAAACTATATAACAACAAACATTACTTCCCAAAAAATATATATATTTGTGAGATAGATTGATTTGTTATTCAAACTTTCCCTTTTTAGAGAAAGAGAGAGAGTATAATCTGATAGGATCCTACCCTAATTAACATAAGTAGGATCCAAATTCACACTATCCATTACAAAACCACAAAATACGTGATTGAACATTAGAAATCCCATAAAATACGGAAAATTGTTCCAATTCGTCAATTAATGAGACCTACATACGTGATTGAACATTTGACAATAAAATCTAATCAAAAATCTTATTAAATTTGGTGTTAGTTTTTTCCCTCTCTCAAACTTTCCCTTTCCACTTGTTCTTCTTCATTTTTTCTTAATCTTTTGTTGTCCATCTTCCTCCTACAACAGGAAATGCAAGATTAAAAATATGAACACAAAGAAATCAAAAATGGAAATCAAAAATGTATGGAACTACTACCCAAGAGGGCATGATGATAGTGGAAGTAGCACTCCTACACGGCAGACAAGGAGTATGCGTGATGATGACGCCAACGTCTCTTTAGATGCACAAGGGTAAAAAGGGTTTTAATTATTTTTGTTGAACAAGTTGCAAAAAAATAAAGTAAATTTTCATAACGATGAAAAACACAAACGAAAAGAGACACAAGCGTCGGAGGAACTCCGGTCACTTCCGTTCTAGAGATCTGCTGCATCTTGCGACGAATTTCGACTGGAAGGCCTTCAAGAGCCGTCTTCTTGAAGAAGATGATTCTGATGATGCTGATCTCCATCTATTTCCCCGCAGATTGGGCAAGGCTCTTCCCCCCTTCTCATCCTCACGCGCTCAAGTACGTAACTCTGGGAAGACCCTCTCTTCCCCCCATTCTATAAAATCAGATTCCTCTTCTGGTTTCCCCTCTGAGCCTATCTGCTATGGTTTTTGTGATGATCAATCAAGGGGAATACGGCTGGACTGGCCATGTTTGGGGCGATTTTTGCTGATCCAGTACAGTTCTGATCTTGTGTCGTCTCCAGGGTTGCTACTTGGGGATCGACTAGATCGGGTTATTGACAATCTTTTTTTCCCTATTAACATATCTTTAAGTTGGTTGTGCTATCTTACTAGATGTGATCTTGATTATGGGATGACTATGGTTGCTTCTGTGAAAGGAACTCGTTTTACAGTGCATTACTATTCAGATCGTGTTTGCAAGATTAGTAAGAGAAGTAAAAATACAGAGATGCCTTTAAGTAACTATGATTCTTTCTGTGTCCCTGTTTGCGATATAGATTTTTCTGATATACACAGTTGCAAATCTATTGATATAATGAATGTTACAGACTCATTAGTGGAAAATCTTCATTCTTCTTTTACTGAGGTAGTTTTTTGGCTGGTATCTTCTCCAACTCTTGCGTTCCCCGTTCCGATCGGCGGTCGACGGACCGTTGTTTCCCCTTCTGGTCAAGGGAAACCCAAGGATCGGTTCCCCAAGCCTTGACAGGTGCGCCAGTATCTCTGGCACCTCCTCATCTTCTATGTGGGATTATACGACGTAAAAACCATCAGTTATCACAATGGATTGTGAAAATAATCATCATTTTCTCGAGAATCCCGCTCCTAATTACTCTAGGGACCGCTTGATTCGTAAGTTTAATGATAATATCAAACCTTCCCTAGTTTTGATGGGACCTTTAGTCTCCCAAGAAGTCAACTATTTCTCTACGGTAATAAATGCGCGCAGCACTTTTCTCTCTCATTACATTAATCTTGCGAACGTATCCCACAAACTTTATGAGAAATCACTTTATTTTTCTTCGTTTTCTGGTGGGCTTACTTCCAATTCGGAGAAAATCTCTGACACAGAGATATACTCTGACATCTGCGATCATCACAGTGTCTCTTCTTCCTCTCCTTCCTCTCCTCTACCTTCTACGGAAAGATACTCTGAGGCTGGCAACAGATTTGCAATACTATCCTCCCCAGCTAAGCCTCTCCTCCGTTCTTTTGAGTCTGGTGTTTTGTGTGGAACCTTCACTTCCTCTGCCACCCAAGAGAACTTGGAAGGCGACTGGAAGGTAACTACGAAGAAAGCTTGTTCCCCTAGTGTAAGCTTCTGTCGCTCGTCGGGGCGATGCTTTAACTGTTGCCTATGAGGACATCTAAGAAAATTCTGTAAGTTCTCAGGAACTTGTTTTAAGTGCAAATCTCCTACTCATTCAGTAGCATTATGTAAATTTTTTCAGGCCTCTTCAGCCTCCACTCCACTTTCTCACAGTATAGCTGGTCTTTCCCCTCACAATCCCACTATCTTACCCCTTTCTGAAGCTATGTGTGACCAATATCAAACCTTGTCACGCAATGCCATAGTCACCTCCCATTCCCCTCAGCTAACTAGGGAATCACTAGCAAATCATATTAGGGCTTGTTGGCCCTGTGCCTCTCAAGTGGAGGTTCAGGTTTTTTCTCTTGGAAATTTTTTATTGGTTTTCCCCTCAACTAAAGCTAGAAACGATAACCTCAACATGTATGGATCATCTCTCTAGATGATATCTGCCTCCTTCATTCCCTAGTCCCCCAACTCTAACGCGACATTCACCCTGAAGGAAGAAGGGGTATGGATTAAGCTTGAAGGAATACCTCACCATCTTTGGAATGTAGACATATTCCACCATATGATTTCTGGTTTTGCTGAGTTGCTAGAAGTTGATTTATCCATTAAGTTTGCAAGATTCCTTAGGTACTCCAGAGTCAGGATTAGGGTCCACCTGGGTAAAGACATCCCTGATTGTCGATTTTTTGCCTTTGGAAACATTGTTTATCCTATCAAATTTAGGCACATTTGGGAAATATGTTTCTCTAGTGATCCCACTTCTAAAACTTTTCCTGCTTTGCCCATTAATCCCACTCCGGCTCCATCTGGACCTAGTGGCCTTCATCCTATCCGCAAACCTTTAAAAAAACAGAGGATGGAGAGGAGGCAAAGGTAATAAGAACTCCAGAAATGGTAAAAATGTATGGACATGACCTACTGGTCCTACCACACACCCTTCCGCCAACACAACTGGCATTCTTCCTACTCCCACTCCTCCTTCTCGGGGAGGTCATAATTATTCAGCCTACCCATCCACTCAATCACCTCCAATTGATTCCTCTCATACTGTGGATGAAACAGTCAAATTTGTGGAGGTTGAAATTAGAGCAAGGAATTTATCAATGGCCAAATTCAAAAAAGTGCTAGCTGTATACGATTGTCTGGAGAAGGATGATCTTGGAGGTTCTACTGAAGTTGCTTCTAAATCCCACCCAACAACCCCCATCAATGCCCTAGGTAATAATGAATCTTCTTTTGCTACAAATTCTATTCAGTATGAAAATTCTCCATTAAACAATACTATTTTATTACCTGATTTAGAATCTGCTAGTTCTAATAATGAGGATAATTTTAATCATCTATTGAATGATGCTCTCACTTGGGACTCATATGATCATTTTAAAAAGCTTTTGTGGGAAATTGGGTATTTCTCTGAATAATCCAAAAGAGGTTGAGAATTTATTTTGATTCTGTCAGAGAGGATCAGGGATTAGCACATATCAATCTAAATATTGATTCTTGTTTGGTTGAGAACTTTGCTTCTCTTTGTATATCACCCCAAGATAAATGATTATCTCTGCTTGGAATATAAGAGGATTGGGTTCTAGTGGAAAAAAAAGAGAGTTATTCGTAACTTAATTAGATCAAATAAAAGTAAGATACTTATAATTAGTGAAACTAAGTTAGAATCATTTTCCTCCAGTCTTCTCAGATCCCTAGGAGGAGGCCTACTAAATCAATGGTCCTTTCTCCCATCACTAGGGGCATCTGGGGGAATCCTTATTGGATAGGATGATAGAATTTATAAATTATGCAATACTATAGCTGCCACCTTTAGTCTTACTTTAAAATTGGAAAATTATTCTGATGGCTATGAATGATGGCTCACAGGAGTTTATGGACCTGTGATCCTGGATTGAAAATTGAATTTATTGAGGAATTAAATTCCCTCAGTAAAATGGTAAACACTAATTGGGTTATAGGGAGAGATTTTAATTTAATTAGATATTCACATGAACACTCTGCTAGGTGTGGCATAACATCTGTCATGAAAAACTTCAATGATTTTATTGAAAATAATTGTTTAGTGGATATGTCTCCTAATAATTGCAGATACACCTGGTCTAATCTTCAAGCCCAACCTACTATGGTCAGATTAGATAGATTTCTTATATCTTTTGATTGGTCAAACAAATATCCCAACTCTTATTTTCTAGGAAAGACCAGGGTGGTATCTGATCATATACTCATCATTCTTAATACCATTCCTATAGATTGGGGCCTAATACCATTTAAATTCTACAAATCCTGGTTTCATATTGAAGGTTTCTCTTCTTTTATAGAGAACTGTTGGCAAAGGTTTTTTAATATATATGCTTCCCCATCCCCTATGATTAAATTTGCATACAAGCTTAAATATTTAAAAAAATAAATAAAAAGCTGGATTGGACCGATAATGGAGGAAAGGAAAAATAGACTATTATCCATTGAATCCTAGATTTCTCACATCGACTCCCTAGCTGAATCTTCTATGATTCAAGAAGACCTATTGACGAAAAAGAGAGATCTTATAGCTAAACATCATATATTGCTTCAAGAACAAGAAGCCTATTGGAAATAGAAATATAGAATTCAGTGGTTTAAGAAAGGTGATCTAAATACATCATTCTTCCACAATATGGTAAAATGTCGTAGGAGAATAAATGCCATTTATTCCCTAATATTAGGGATAATTTGATCTACTCTCCAACCATAATCTGTAAAGAAATAAAAAATCACTTTACTTGGCAATTCAATAAGCCTAAAAGGTACATTCCACCTTTGGATTGGAACATCTTGATTCCTACAAAAATTCTAAATCCATAGGTTCTGAAAGAGGCATTTTCCTTGGAAGAAATATACAAAAATATAGGTTTATTGCCTAGTGATAAGGCCCCAGGCCCAGATGGTTTTTCACTATGTTTTTTTTAGCAATTCTGGGATTCCATTAAGTTTGACATTCTAGATGTTTTTAACTACCTCCATGCTACCTCTGATATTGACTATAAGAACCTACTAATCAGACCTTTATCACCCTAATACCTAAAATGGAGGGTGCACAATACATAAAAGATTACAAACCTATTAGTTTAGTAAATAGTCTATATAAAATCATCACTAAGACTCTGGCATCCAGATTCACACCTATTCTTAACAAAATTATTGACAATTCTCAATGTGCTTTTCTTTCGGGAAGGTACATTGGAGATTATTTATTGGTTGCCCAAGAAACATTACACTACATGAAAGTGGTTGGAATCCCTGGGTTTATTTTAAAACTAGACTTTGAGAAAGCCTTTGATAATGTCAATTGGTATTTCTTACTAGATTCCGTTCAAGGTTTAGGTTGTGGAGCTAAATGGATTGATTGGATCAGGATGTGCATTATACATGCTAGATTTTCAGTCCTAGTTAATGACTCTCCTAAGGGATACTTCAAAGCCTCAAATGATTTGAGACAGGGAGACCTACTATCTCCACTTCTTTTCATTGTTGCTACACATATCCTGAACAGGATGCTAACACTTGCTATTGAGAATAATATTATTTCTAGAATACAGCTCCCAAATGGAGGGCCTAACATATTAAATATACAATATGCAGATGACACTATTTTATTTCTATCTGCAGCTGAAGAAAATATAATAAACATAAAGAGAATATTGTGTTGTTTTCAATCCTGTGCTGGATTAAAAATTAACTTTCATAAGTCTTCTCTCACTGGTATTGGAGTGCCAGACAACTTCATCACTAGATCCTCCCATATCCTTGGATGTACTACTGCTGTCTTGCCAATCAAATACTTGAAATTACCTTTACACTTTAGGAAAGCTACCTTCAATGATTGGTTCCTAGTGATTGAGAAAATTTCAAAAAAACTATCTCTTTGAAAAGCAAAACACTTATCCTTAGGGGAAAGATTAACTCTTGTCAATGCAGTACTCTCGGCCATTCCTACCTATTATCTCTCGGTTCTTCATCTTCCCACTAAGGTGAAAAAAGCAATTGACAAACTAAGGTGCAGATTTCGCTGAAAATCTTATTCATCTTCTACTACTTCCTGTCATTTGGCTAAGTGAGCATTTATCTGTAGACTAAAAGCCCAGAAAGGTTGGGGCATTATAAACATCAAACATTTCAACCTGGCATTAAAAACAAAGTTACTATGGCAGCTATTATCTAGTTCTTACACCTTAAAATGAAATGTAATAATAAAAGCTAGGTATTTATCAAGAGCATGGCCTGGTGTTCTTTTAAACACATCAACTGTTAGATCCTCCCCTCTGTGGCAAGAAATCAAAGGTTGTTTTGATATTGTCGATAGCTTTTCCTCCTTTCAAGTTAAAAATGGAAATAGCATAATTTTCTGAGAAAACAGGTGGTGGAATGGGGAAAAGCTTAGAGATGTCTTACCTGATCTATTTAAACTTGTAAAATACAAAAAAGCTTTGATTGAAAAAACGTTAGAGATCTTCATATCAAACTTTGACAGATTATTTTCTAGCCCTATGACATATGTTAATCATGCATCTATTCAAGATCAGGCTGATTACTTAATGGAAATATTAAACAATACTCACTTAATTCCTGAAGATGATACTATGATTTGGAACCCAACTAATGAGAATTTCACTGTGAAATCCTGTTATAAAATATTGAATGATGGAGGGCTCAGATTTCAATTTTCTGAGGCAATTTGGAATAATTGGGTTCCTATAAAAGTTAAACTTTTTTCTTGGTTGATTCTCTTCAATAAAGTACTAACCAAAGACAATCTTTGTAAAAGGGGATGGAAGGGCTCTAACATGTGTAGATTTTGTAATGGCAATAAGGAAACAAATAATCACTTATTTATTCATTGTTCTTTTGTTAGTACTGTTTGGAATGCTTTCATTCTTGGTTCTATATATCCTGCAATATTCACAATTGCAGATTTATTCACACTTCCACCTGCACTGAAATTTGATAACCCTTTAAAAGATTGCTATACCTTTATACAAACTATTCTGTGGACAATATGGAAGGAACGTAATAATAGAATATTCAGGGGAAAGAGTAAAAACCCCAATATGATTATCAATGATATTATTTCTTTTAATCAATGTTGGATAGAATGTCTGAGTACAGGCTTTGAGAAAGAAGAAGTCCTCCGCTCAGTATCTTCTTTCTTGTAAATTAGGGAAGTGGAGCAAGCTCCACCAACTCCTCAAAATTCCAGGCCAGTGATGGATACTAACCAGCTTTCTCTAGCTCCTACTGATGAGAATTTTATGCAATGATTAATGTTTTGTTAATCGAACTGAAAACAATATGATTGTCACTGGTAATTTTTTGTTTAGCCTATTGAACGAAGGCTATTATTAGCAAGAACATATGATTCTGCAAGGCTTGTATTTTTGGATACAATCTGTATTTTGATATTGTTCATCTCTTGGTAGTGGTTGCATAGCTAAGGGAAATATTAATATTAATTAACCGATTACAAAAAAAACAATACATTGTATATTAAAAAAACCATTTTCAAGGTTTTGGAACAACAAGTGATTAGCCTTTTTCTTTGTTTTTCTTAAATGTTGATGCATATAATTTACATAAGTTACATACAGATTTTATTTACATGGGGTTGAGTTTTAAGTTGCTGAGTTTGGAACTTTTGTCTATGTTTTGATTTATTGATTCTAAATTCAATAAATACCAAAAATATACTTTTGTTATATTAAAAAGTGGTTATTCATTGTTACGAACTATTGAAATGTTGTATTCTTTTAGATTCAATAAATATTGAAAAGAAAATAAGGAAAGGAAAAATGCGGTAAATGATATGACATAGTTAGAGCAGATATGGCAGTAAAGTTGTTAAAGAAAGCAATAACTTTGATGTAGATTAGATTATACTTATGTATCAAAATGGTTTTATGTAATAATATTCCAATTTATAATTTTAAAATGGATTTCCCAAACCTTTTGGTTTGAAGTAGCAAATGTAATCATTTAGTTTCAATATCTATTTTTCAATATTTACTAAATATAATCAGTAAGTGGATTTTACTTGAATGAGTATTTTTATTTTTAGATAATGAGTTTAAGATTTAGGTTTATGTTTTGATTAATTGATCCTACATCAAGAAATATGTATTGTATATTTGTATTGACTTAGAAATTTGGAGAATTTGAGTTTAGATGATATGGAATAGACAATGGGAAAATAAGCATAGCTTTCAAATTGTGAATCTCCTGAAAATCCATAATATCAAGTTTTGGGGTAGCTCAAGAAGCTTGACCCAACCTGAAGGCCGTTCGTCTTTCTCAAAATCACAAAAATCTCTCTTTTTCTTTCAAATCGTGAATACAACCATTGAAATGTTGTATTCTTAGAAATTTAGAAAATACTAAAAAGAAAAGGATTAGATTGTACTCATGTATCAAAATGATTTTATGTAACTACATTCCCATTTGTAATATTAGAGTGACATGTCGTTTAATGTGAAGTCAAACTCTTGCCTGCATGTATAAATTTCACATGCTTTTATTATAAAAATTTTGTAGATCATTATTATGTAGATCTTGTTAATGATAATCAGCAACAAATATGATCTTTTAATTTTCACAAGACAATGGATTATTGTTGTTTTCCTCCAAAAAATTTCTTTACTCATTTCACGTAGAAATAAGAAAGGATGTCTATTGTCATTTTCAGTAAATTGTCGATATTTATCAAAACAGATACAATTGTTACTCAATCACTAATGTGTCATAGTTATTAGCAAAATTTACTCCATCTCGATTTTAATGATAACAAAACATATTTGTTTATTAACCCTTCTTAACAGGTCATGAAAGAGTTTTATGGACCTTGGAAAATAAAGAAGGTGAAATAAACTAAAAACGAACATAAGTGCAAATTCAAATCAAATCAATTGAAGATTAGAGATAATGTTTTTATTTGTAATTATACTTCATGAAAATGTAATTTGTTATATACTAGAAACTTATAATAATCTCTCAATTACTCCAAAATCTTAGGAAAATAGCTATGCCCATGATCCAAAGTAGAATCCATTGAAAACATTTAAAAAATAGATTCCTAGCTTATTTTGGCATATTGAATAATTTTAGTATACTGAAATCTAGACTTATAGATTTTCAAAACTAAGAATAAATTCGACAAAGCAAATCAGTTTCAGTCTACTGAATTGTTTGATTATTGTGAACAACTGTGAGTCATTCGACATACTGAATCATTTTTGACATATCAAATGATTATCCGTTGGGGCAAAAATTAACGGTTAACATACACTTTGTTACCAATGTTTTCTATAAATATAGACCCCCTCTTGACGTAAAATAACACCCAACACTCCAGTACTTCATGATATACTTATAGAGGAGAAATTTTAAGCCATTTTCATCTTGTTTTATCTAGTCCTAGCAAGAGACCTTTCAATTTCCATCTATATCCAATCCTTGTTAAATTTGAATTTGAGAGATTATAGTGAGCTTCAAGTATAAATCAATTTCCTTTCAAAGCCTACTTGTTTCTCAAACTGTGAAGAGTACAAATTGCGATTTTTACGGAGTTTGGCGAGAGTTTGTTAAAGATTATAGCAACAAGATCTTGGTCCAAAATAAAATTGGATAAGGAAATTCTTGAGGGGTTCTTGAAAAATGAACTAAGTTGAGAAGGCAAAATCACTATAAGTATCTTGTGTAGTTCAATTTCTCTCGTCCTCTTCTTTATATATTTTATAGTTTAAGTTTCAACTTCTTTGCTCTACTTACTTGAAATTGTTAAATAAGCTATTAATTTCACATTTATTATTAAATTCACTATTCACCCCTCCTCTAACATTAATATCATAGAATTTTTAGTATATATTGAAACAATTAAATGTATTCCACGATTATGTTACATCAAAGATATGTATAAGTCCATAATTACTAAAAATAAGAATAAAACAACACCATATTACATTATTTTGTTGTAACAAATGCAGACTACAATCAATCACTTATAATTTTAAATTAACATAATGTAAATTATGAATGAACTTAATATCAACTAGTTATCAACAAATATATTTTAACATTTAAGTTTCAACACTGATATGTCAAAATACAATCTATAAAAGTTGTCGATCTCAAAACTTAAGAATGATCTTCTTCCTCTCTATTGTTGTAGTTGCCTTTAATTTGATCTTAAAATGAAACATACGTACCTTTAGAATATTTTTGACGATAAGAAAATTACCAACAATTGAGTAAAAATACTTCTTCAACAATTCCTTCTTCCAAAGCAACTCATGGAAAATTGAAAAAAGAAAGACAACGTGATCAAATCCTTTAAATATACATTCAAAAAAACTTAAAATCAAAAGTTTCATTTGAGATATGTAAGGATTACAAATTTGAAATTTCAAAAAAACTTACCTCAAAACAAAAAAAGAAAGAAATTCATTATTATCTATAATAAAGACTTGTATCAAGTCCCTTTAATTTAGGATGTAATGGTTATTACAACATGTAATTAAGGAAAAAAACTTAGATGTTCAGGAAATAAATAACTATTCTACAGTTGTAGATTTAAAAATACTTATTTTGATACTCAATCTAATTTCAAAAACATTAAATAAATACGTTATTTAAAATCCACAAGATACAAATCCAAAAGTCAAGATTTAAGACCTTACTTATCCTAATTAGGGTCAAGCCTTACTAGAAAATTGGCCTATGTGTGTGTGTTTTGGGGGGGGTGGGGTGGGGCTATTCAAACTTTCCCTTTAAAAAAATAAAAAAAAACTTTTACTCTTTCACTCAATTTTCTAACCTACTTTCGCCTTTTTTCTCTTCTAGTGTTTTCTTTACGTACTACGAAATGTACACGTCATTGTTATAAAGTCCAAAAAATTATCTATATAATAACATTATTATGAACTATTAATGATTTCTCTAAATAAAATAATGTTATGTATAATGTTGATTTTTTCTTTCACCACACATCTCGATTATTATTATAATATTAGGATTTTTTTTAAAATTGTTGTTTTTTGTTTTTTGTTCTTTTTCCTACACATCGTGCAAGTTTCTTACTGGTATAATCTACTCAAATGCCTATGACCATTTTGCTTATAAGTCCCCAAAGGAGCAATTTTCTCCTCTCAGTGGCAAAGGATATCACCTTCTTCCTCTTTTGTTTTTGACAAAAGAATGAGGGGACCATGAGTGATGGATGGGTGATTTAAGGTTAATGAAGATAAGGTGGTAAATTGACCATCTCAAGTTGAATTCAGCGTTGGTTAATGTCTTCAAGAGAAGTAACAGTGCGTCACTTAAGTGCATGCAAGTAATGACTAGAGAGATACATTGTCAGCCAAGGATATAGGAACGAAAATCCTAATTCATTTTTCAAAAATTTACCTTAAAGAATCAGTTACCATACTATAAAGAACACGTTTATATTTTCATGGAAATCCAGTTGCTTAACAGAATTTCGTAACATTAATTAATGCTCAAATTAACTCAAAAAAAAATCTGATCTGAAACTATGGCTCATACACTGGATAAAGAAGTGTACACCCACAAAAAAAAGTTTAAAAAAACATTGGATAACGAAGTCGTATCTTTTTCTTTTTGTTTGAAATGAAGAAATAAAGACGTGGTGTCTTTCGATTTTCGTTTACAAAACTAATATAAAGCCGCTTGACCATATATAGAGGTGGAAATCGGGTCGGGTCAGTCCTGGACCCGGCCCAGTCCAAGCGCGACATGGCCCAAACCCAAAAAAAAATTCTGTGGGCCGGGCTGGGCCATGCCCCTAGTGGGCCGTGGATTGTGGGCTGTGCCGAGCCCAAGGTCTAGGCCCGTGAAGGCTTGTTTACTAGGCCTAATTTGGCCCGTGAAAACAGTCTCGACCGGACCAGACCGGCCTGGGCAGGTCCGCCTGTAAAATTTAAAAAAAAAATTATATATAGGACGCACCTTGATGACGCACCATGCAGGCGCACTTAGCTGTAACGGCTATTTAGCAACGACTAAATAATATAGTTGTTTGCATATCAACGGTTGTACAACCGTTGCCAACGGTCATTTCCTTTTTCTTTTTTTTTTAACTTAAAAACCTCTCCATTTATCCTATAAATACCTCCCTACTCCATTCATTTTTCTTCGCAACTCAATCTTCTCTTCTTTTCTCCACTACAAGTCTAAAACTTTCTCCCAACTTTCAAGTGAGGATTTTCAAGTGAAGATTTCGCTGTTTGGCTTTGGATTCCGCCCCGTCTTCTACTCTTCAGTCTCCACGCGACATTAGCTGAGCCAGCGACATCAAAATTTCTCTACTTCTAATCCTTCCAAATTCTTTACTTCTAATCCCTCCATTTTTAGGTTTTTGTTTTTGTGGGTTAAGGGTTTTATTATTTTATATTCATTTTTTATATTAAAATGAAAAATATTAGTAATGTTGGTAGTCATGACTATATCCCTAGTATGCAGTCAGATCAGCCTCAATCTACCCCAACACATACTACACAGTCCACAACCACTAAAAAAACTAGGAAACAAAGTTCTTGGGTTTGAGAGCATGTTACATTAGACCCTGTAGATGAAACTAGGTGTTACTGTAATTATTGTAATACCACATACACGTCCTAGGGGAGGGGGTGTAGGTCATAAATCTGGACATTTACAAAAATGTATACCTAAACATAATAAAGATGATAACACAGATTTAAAATAATCGAAATTACAAGTAGGATCTAGTGGTATAATTAATTGGAAATATAATACAGAAGAAGTTAAGGAA
>JAMKQA010001999.1:0-31484 GCA_024699735.1 Posidonia australis | reverse complement strand
GGCATGTAAGTCCAAATACATATATAATAGAATATTTTGCTTTCATAAATGCTTTTCATATTTTCTGAAGTGATTATATAACATTTAATCACTTATCATTTGTTATCATCAAAATGTATTTATAGATTTTTCAACAATTCGGTTTACTGATTTTTCCCTGAACCTAGTATGTATTGATGTGGTTTTAAATGAATGGAAAAAACTGGTTTTAAAGGTATGATGAGCTTATGTGAATGATGTTTTCCCATGTAATGACATGGAGGAATGTGGAACCCAAACAAATGGATTTGGGTGTGATTTTGGGTTTTAATCCCATAAATGAATGAAAAAGATGGTTTTATGTGGTTTTGGGCATGAGACCCAATTTATGATTTTAAGCATAGTTTTCATGGCTTGAGTTGGGACCCTAGTGGAGGGTCAAGGGTTGCAAGGAGATAAAGTCCTGCAATGAAAAGAATGGAATGAAATGGAAATGGTTTTGAAATGGAACACAAATAATGTGGTTACCGAGCTCATAGCGGTCTAGGCTGAGCCTAGGTTTTCATACCTAGTTGTTCGGGTCACCGATGGTGTAGGCTGAGCTTGGGCTTTCATACCTAGTTGTTCGGGTCACCGACGGTGTAGGCTGAGCCTGAGTCATTGGACCTAGTTGTTCAGGTCACCGACGGTGTATGCTGAGCTTGGGTCATTGGACCTAGTTGTTCGGGTCACCGACTAGGGCGTTAGACAGAGATGTATCCCCGTGCTCATATGAAAATGAAATTGAGGCCGGTTGTTCGGGGCAGTGACATCCCGCACGGGGAATTTCACCACAGCAATGCAGGAAGGTAGAGCCTACTGCTTGTATGCCTGGTTACCCTTGATCAAGGTAACAACAGTAAATAAAAGTGGAAATGAATAAAGAAAGGAAATGTGATTTGTTCAGGATTGGACTGATGAAATAGTCCTAAAATCCTGAAATGAAATGATGATGGTGTTTTTACCAGTTGCCAGCCTGCATTTATGATTTGGTTTTGAGCCCGTGAGGCATTATGTTTTAGGCTGGATTTGGTCAGAAATGTGAATTTGAAAGTGTAATTTTGGGAAGAAATCCCATGTAATGGAAAAGATGTTTTGGAAAATGAAATCCAAAGGTTTTAAAAGAAAATGCAAAGGTGTGGTTTTGAAAGAAAAAGTGGTTTTGGAATGAATTTCCAAATGTTTTGAGAAAAGAAAAGGAAACATGGTTTTGGAAAAGAGCATGGATTTGGGATTGACTCCCCAAATGACTTCCAAAAAAGGGAAGAGGATTTTTCAAAAGAAAACCAAGTTTTGAAAAATAAAAAAATGAGTTTTTATGGTTTTGCCGAGATTTTTGTGGTTTGTGTGTTTGAGGCGTGTACTAGGTGACTTAGATGTCACTCACGCGTGTTTATTTGGTTTTCTAGTGCAGATCGTGTGCAGCCGAGTTCCTGTGTAGGAATTGGAGCTTCTAGCCGCTCATTGTGATCCTTGAGGTAAGTTACAATTATTTGATGTTTCTGTAATTAGTGTAATTATGCTTGATACTGTGTTTTGGTAGCATGCCCGGGTTTGGGGCGTTACAACTACCTTGGATTGAGTTAACCAAACCACTAGCCAACACCAAAAGACAATCACAATACTAACACAAGGTTGCCACATCCAACATGATCATCCATTAATAAATAATCCCAGAATTACATGGTACTTCTTAATTACATCTTTTCTGAATTCTAAGTTGTTACAACATTAGAAGAAGAATCTTCATCGGTTGAAGAGTCACTATCATCCCAAGTGGTTTTGAGAGTTTTCTTTTTCTTGATTTTTCTTTTATTATTTTGTTCTTCTTTTGAATTCTTCCTTCTTTTAAGAAAATTTTGAATTTATGAGTAATAAGAGCAATATCTTCCTCATCTGAATCATCCGACTCAATCAAGGCATTAAAGGCAATACTCTTATATATGGGAATATTTTCAAGATTCTTTTCTTTTATTTGAACTTCATATGAAGTAAGATTTCCTATTAAGCTTTCTAAAGAATATGTTGAGAGATCTTTTGCTTCTTCTATAGTAGTGATTTTCTTTTCCCAATCTAGAGTTAAAGATTTTAGAATCTTTCTAATTAAATCATTTTGAGAATACCTTTTCCAAGGGATTGCAAATTATTTGTTATCTCACTAAATCTAGTTAACATATCATTAATAGATTCATAAGGATGCATTTTAAACATTTCATATTTTTGAACAAGCATATTTATCTTAGTTTTTTTTACTTGATTAGTTCCTTCATGAGTAACTTCTAAAATATGCCATGCCTTATGAGATGTATTACAATTTAAAACTTTATTAAATTGTTCTTGATTAATAGCACAAAATATAGTATTTAAGCCCTTAGCATCCAATTTGGCTAGATTTTTCTCTTTTTTATTTCATTCCTTATAGTTCTTTTTACTAGGTGTATATCTATTTATGACAATGTTTCATAAATCAAGATTTATAGATTTTAAGTAAATGTTCATCCTACATTTTCAGTAATTATAGTTATTTCCATTAAAAAATGGTGGTCTATAAATGCATTGTTCCTTTACACTATAAGAAGATGAAGCTATATCTAAAAGATGATTAAATCTTAAACATAGATAAACAAGGCCCTGATACCAATTGTTAGGTTCCTTAGGTTTCACTAAAGGATAGTGAATAGTGAATTAAAGAATATTATGCAAATTAAATACTTATTTTACAATTTTAAGTAAATAACCAATAAATGGAATATAAGAAGGATTTGAATATTAAACTAAATCATACAAAGAAAGGGATGAGAGGCAATAATAGACACAAAGAATTTTATAGTGATTCAATCTTCTCGGCTTAGTCAACTCCTTAAGAATCCCTCGATAATTTCCCTATTCTGATCTTATTTCGGGCCAAGATCCTGCCATTACACTACCTTGACGAATCCTTGTTAAGACCTTGCTAAAATCGTGGATTGAGGACTCAATAAATGTAAAAATACAACACTTACTTTCTTATTTCTCCCAAGTACTTGGCAAGGTTGATGGTTGAAAATAATGCTTCTGGCTTAAGTGATGGAGAACTATATTTGATGATGTTTTTGAAGCTCTTGTCATGGATGTGAGTAGAATACTAGTTTTGGACTTAGAAAGCTCACACAATGGTTTCTCAATAATGCACTAATGTATGTGTATCTTTGGAGTTCAATGGAGGGTCCTATTTATAGGAAAACACTAAAGGAAATATGTGTGTATTGTCTATATTTTTCCTCCAACGATAACTGGTTTAGTATACCAAAATAATTCGGTATGCCGATATTACTCTAATTCTTGCAACAGTCGACTAGTTCAGTATGTTGAATAATTTTGATATGTCGATTTTACTACTGGACCTATACTTGAGATTTTTAAGGTTTTCTACTTTGGTTCATGGATGCTCCTATTTTCTTAAGTATGTGGGATGTTTGGGAGATTAATACATGTTTCCTAGGAGTACATAACAAGAAAATTATATAATAATTACAAAGAATTATCTTGTTCTTTCTTTATCTTTATTTCTCCTTGGTGGCACATAGATCTTCAGATATCTTTCCTTTTTATGCTTGATCCTTGATGGCACATAGATCTTCAGATATCTCTCCTTTTTATGCTTAATTTTTGATGACACATAGATCTTCAAATATCTTCCCTTTATATGCTTGATCCATGATGGCACATAGATCTTCAGATATCTTCCCTTTTTATGCTTGATTCTTCTGAGTCCTTCATTGATCTTGTATGCTAAACTGAGATATGAAATATTCTCAAACGACACATGAGTCTTTTGTTATCATCAAAATCAGGATATGACTAATAAAGCCAACAACAACTACAACCCATGCTGGGAAGGTGTGCTTGAGACCCATGCTCGTGACATGCTCCAATTCATTGCACTGGGAAACAAAAGAATAGGTATCAAAGTAATCTATATCTTCTTTCTATATAAAACCTTTGGCAACTAATCTGACCTTATACTTATTAATAGTTTCATCTATGTTTAATTTCTTCTTAAATATCTACTTGCAACCAATGGTCGAACACATAGGAGGTAAATCAACCAATTCTCATATTCCATTGGACACAATTGATTGAATTTCATTGTTGATAGCTTTCTTTTAAAACTTAGCTTCAAGTGAAGACAAAGCTTGTTTGAAGGTTGTAAGATCACTCTCTACATTGTACGTAACAAAATCACTTCCAATATCTTTAGATATCCTTGCTCTTACTCCTAGGTTCATTTATCTCCTCAGATTATTCAAAATAAGTGGGAACACCATTAGGATCTCCCCCTACATTCATCATCCTTTCCATGTGATCGGGAATTGAACTTATAGTGGGTGTGGAATCTATAGATGAAACATTTTGGGGTAAACCAATTTTCATATGGGAAAGACATCTTCAAGGAATGTCACATCATGGAGTTCAACTATAGTGTTGACATTTATGTCAAAAATCTCAGACTTGATCACTAAGAATCTATAGGCATAACTAGTTTCAACATATCCTAAAAATATAGAATCTACTATTTTAAATCTCAATTTCTTTCTCTTGTATTCTGAAATTAGTACTTTTGCAAAACAACCCCACACTTTAATATATTTTATACTAGTCTTTCGACCTCTCCAAATTTCGAAAAGATTGTTTTCTTTATGCTTCTGAAGAACTTTATTCAAAATATGGCAAGTCATATTTAAAGCTTCCTCTTACATGTATGTAAGCAATCTTAAACTTTACAATAGTGCATTTATAATATCTATTAAGGTTCTATTTTTCTGTTTAGCCACCCCACTAGGCTAAAGAGAATATGAGCAATAACTTCATAATGCCAGCATTTTGGCAATATTGTTGGAATAGGTTAGAAGTATATAGTCTACCTCTATCAGATCTTAATTTTTTATGTATTTTACCAATTTGAGTTTTAGTTTTATTCTTAGAAACTAAAAGAATTTCTAGAGCCTCATCTTTACTTTTAACAAGTAAACATAACAAAACTTACTACAATTGCCAATAAATGTGATGAAGTATTTTTTATTATCCTTTGTTAGTATACTATTAAACTCGTAGATAACAATATGTTTTTTTTTTAAATCGGTAAGCTAGTATTAATATTACCATTGGCTATGCAAACCACCACCAAGGGATAAACTCAGTATCGAATTACATGCCTTATGGAACCATATGTTCCAGCCAAAAAAACAGCCACAGTTCTTTAGACCAGGCATATAGTTTCAGTAAAGTAATGTACTCAAAACATTTGGATTAACAAAGTATTAATCACTACATAAATTGATCTTCAGCAGGAACAAGAGGACTCTGAGATTGGTCAGCCACTGGCATGGAGTTTTGTGGAGCTGATTGTGCTTGTTCCAAGTCCCAAGTTTGCTGAAAGGCTGACACTAAATGTAGGATCTCTTCTTTCTCAAATCCTATACCCAAATTTGCTATCCAACCATGCATCGGAGAAAAAAATTTCAGTTTAATAAAATCTCATTGATAATTAAACTGAAATTTTTTCTAATTCTTTTAAAGATTCTATTATTTCGTTCCTTCCATATAATCCAGAATGTAGCTTGAATTAAAGTGTACCATCCTTGTGAAGGAATATCAATTTTCAATGCATGTGGAAAGATAAATAAGTCTTCAATCTTAAAAACAGTAGGGTACATTGTACCTGAAATGAAGACATTCAAAATAGAACTAGCAAATGGCCAATGAATAAATAGGTGAGTATTCGTTTCACGATGTCCATTGCAAAAAATGCATATATCAGATCCAGTCCAGCCTCTTTTGCGCAAGTTATCTTTAGTAAGTACTTTGTTGAAAAGAACCAACCATGAAAAAAGTTTGATTTTGAGAGGCACCCAACATTTCCAAATATCAGTAGATAACTGAAATTTGTGTCCTCCATCATTTAATATTTTATAACAGGACTTCACAGTAAAATTCTCATTAGATGTTGGAGCCCAAATCATAATATCATCTTCAGGGAGTGTGTGTACATTACTTAATATATCTGCTAACCGATCTACCAAGTCCTGAATAAATGAGTAATTGTTATATGAAGTGTAGCTAGAGAATAAACTGCCAAAGTCAGATCTAAATATCTCTAAAAAAATTTGTACTGAAGCTTTCTTGTTTTTTGCAATTTTGTACAAGTCAGGTAAGAAATTCCTAAGTTTTTCTCCCTTCCACTACCTATTTTCCCAGAAGATATCACTACTTCCATTTTTAAGCTAAAAGGAAGAAAAACAGTTTACATTGTCAAAGCAACCTTTGATGTCTTGCCACAGAGGGAAAGATCTTCCAACTGATGAGTTAAGGAGAGCATCAGGCCATGCCCTTGAAAATATCAAGCTTTAATTAATTCTTTCTATTTTAAATTGAAAGAATTAGATAAAAGCTGCCATAACAATTTACTCTTAAGAGCCATATTGAAATTTCTCAAATTTATTATTCCCTAACCCTTTTGAGCTTTTGGTCTGCAAATGGATGCCCACTTAACCAAATGATAGGTGGTGTTTGTAGATGAGCAAGATTTCCACAGAAATCCACTTCTGAGTCTATCAATTTCTTTTCCCACCTTAGTAGGAAGGTGGAGAACCGAAAGGTAGTATGTAGGAATAGTCGTGAGAACTACATTGACCAGAGTCAATCGGCTTCCTAAAGATAAGTATTTTTGCTTTCCAAAGAGATAGCTTGTTAGAAATTTTCTCAATTACTGGGGTCTAGTCATTGTAGGTGGCTTTCCTATAGTGCAAAGGTAGTCCAAGATATTTGATTGGCAAGCTTTCTTTATTACATCCAAGGATATGAGAGGATCTAATAATGGAGTGATCTGGAACTCCAATGCTAGTGAGAGAGGACTTATGAAAGTTGATTTTAAGTCCAGAGCAAGACGAAAAGCAACATAATATTCTCTTTATGTTTATTATGTTTTCCTCTTTTGCAGATAGAAATAAAATGGTATCATCAGCATATTGTATGTTTAATATATTGGGCCCTCTATTAGGGAACTGAATCCCAGAGATAATGTTATTATTTAGGGTAAGGGCTAACATCCGATTCAGAATATGGGTAGCCACGATGAAAAGGAGTGGGGACAGGGGATCTCCCTATCGCAATCTATTAGAGGCATTAACATATCCCTTAGGGGAGCCATTTATCAAAACAAAAAACCTAGCATGATTGATACACATATTGATCCAAGTGATCCATTTATTTCCACACCCTAAACCTTTAAGAGAGTCTAATAAGAAGTCCCAGTTGACAATGTCAAATGCCTTCTCAAAGTCTAGTTTTAAGATAAATCCAGGAATATCAGCCACTTTCATGCAATATAGTGTTTCCTAAGCAACCAGAAAACAATCTCCAATATACCTTCCTGAAAGAAATGCACACTGGGAGTTATCAATGATATTGTTAAGTATGGGAGTGAATCTAGTTGCTAGGGTCTTTGTTATAATTTTGTATAGACTATTTACTAAATTAATATGTCTGAAATCTTTTATACATTGTGCACCCTCCTTTTTTGCTCTGATTAATAGGAGCTAGGAATTTAGAATCTAAGGTAATATGGAGATGTTGGAAAATCTCCAGGATATCTAACTTAATGGATTCCCAAAAGTGCTAAAAAAAGAACAGGGGAAAGCCATCTAGACCTGGGGCCTTTCTTCCAGGCAATTGGCCAATATTTTTATGTATTTCTTCCATAGAGAATGTGCCTTCTAGAATCTCTGGATTCATAATCTTAGTTGGTAACAGAACATCCTAGTTCAGAGGAAGGATATTCCCTTTGGGCTTGTTAAATTGCCAGATAAAATGTTTTTCAATCTCTTTACATATTAGGATTGGAGAAGATATCAGATTATCCCTTATATTAATGGAGGAGATAGTATTAGTTCTCCTATGACATTTTACCATATTATGAAAGAAGGCTCTGTTAAGATCTCTTTCTTTAAACTATTGAATTCTTGATTTTTGTTTCCAGTAAGCTTCTTATTCTTGAAGTAATAGGTAATGCTCAATCCTAAGTTCTCTCTTGATATTCCATAGGTCATCATATAACATAGAAGATTCAGTTAGGGAATCAATGCTTGATATCTGGGCCTTAATAGACTTTAACCTATTTTTTCTTTCTTCCCTGGCTGGGCCAATCCATCTTTTTATTTGTTTTTTTAGAAATTTAAGTCTGTATGCAAATTTAATCGCAGGGGATAAAGAAGCACATATATTAAAAGACCTCTGCCAGCAATTCTCAATGTAGCTTGTAAATCCTTCATTATAAAACCAGGATTTGTAAAATCTAAATGGGGTGGGACCCTAGTCCATTGGGACAGTGTCCAAAACAATGGGGATGTGGTCAAATACCACTCTGGCCTTCCCTGAATAGTAAGAGTTTGGGAATTTGGTTGACCAATCAGTAGAGATAAGGAATCTATCAAGTCTAACCATGGTTGGTTGGGATTGGAAATTTGACCAAATAAATCTGTAATTATTAGGGGACATATCCAATAAATAGTTTTTTTCAATGAAGTCATTGAAGTATTTCATAGAGGATGAGATGCCACATTTTGATGAATGTTTGTGGGAGTATCTTATTAAATTAAAGTCTCCCCCTATGACCCAATTAGAATTAACCATCTTACTGAGGGAATCAAGCTCCTTAATAAAATCAATTTTTGATCTAAGATCACAAGGTCCATAGACACCTATGAGCCACCATTCATAACCATAAATGCAGTTCCTTAGTTTCAAGGATAGGCTATAAGTGACAGCTATAGTGTTACATAGTTCACAAATTCTATCATCCCATCCTATGAGAATTCCCCTAGAAGCACCTAATGAGGGTAGAAACGACCAATTATTTAGTAAACCTCCTCCTAGGGTTCTAAGAAGGCTAGAAGAGATTGATTCTTTCTTAGTTTCACTGATTATAATGATATTACTTTTATTTGATCTAACAAAAATACAGACAGCTCTTTTCTTTCCACTTTTACCCAATCCTCTAATGTTCCAGGCAGAAACAATCATTTATTATGGGATGATAAACAAAGAGAAGCAAAGTTCTCAACAAAGCAAGAATTATCATCAAGGTTTATATGTGCTAATTCTTGATCCTTTTTGACTGTGTTAAAGAAATACTTTGAATCTTCTAAAGAATTTAGGGATATTCCTATTTTGCCACAAAAACTTTGGAAATGGTCATATGAATCCCATATAAGAGCATCACTCAATAAATAATTAAAATTATCCTCATTATAAGAACAAGTAGACTCTAAATCATGTAATGTTGTAGTGTTGTTTACTGAGAGACTAACATGCTGAGTAGAATTTCTAGATGCATTGATACAATTATGACCTGGGGCATATATAGGAGTTGGTGGGTGAGATCCAGGGATATCATCATTCGAACAGCTGAGATCATCCTTTTCCAGGCAATCATACCAGCTAGCATTTTCTTGAATTTAGCCATTGATAATTTCCTAGCTCTAATTTCAGCCTCCACAAATTTGGATGTTTCGTCCACAGGATGAGGAAGATCTAAGGGAGGTTGCTTAGTAGTCAGAGAGGTTGAAGAATTGTAACAACCCCTAGGAGAAGGAGGAATGGGGGTAGGAAGGATACCAGTTGAACTGGCAGAAGGTTGTAGGCTAGGACTGGTGGGTCTGGTCCACACATTTTTGCCATTTCTAGAAATTTTGCTGCCTTTGCCTCCTCTCCATCATTTGTTATTTTTGAATGGTTTGTGGACAGGGTGCAAACCACTAGAACCTGACTGTACTGAAGTGGGCTGAGTGGGCCAAGCAAGGAGTGTATTGGGAGTAGATGCAGAAGAAGGGGGGCATATGTCCCAACTAGGCCTGAATTTGATAGGATATACGGTTTTCCCATAAGCAAAGTATCTACAATCAGAGATGTCCGTGCTTGAGAGTACCCTGATCCTAACTCCTGAGAACCCCAGGGATTCCGCACAATCAATAGACAAATCAACTTCTAACAATTCAGCAAAACTAGAGACCATATGATGGAAAATATCAACATTCTAGAGGTGGTGTGGTATCCTTTCTAGTTTAATCCATACCCCTTCTTCCTTCAAGGTGAATACCGCATTAGAGTTGGGGAACCAGGGGATAAAGGAAGCAGATATCATCTATACAGTTGATCCATACATATTAAGGGTTTCAATCCTAACTTTAGTAGAAGGAAATATTAATAGAAACTTTCCTGGGGGGAAATCCTGAACCTCCACACCAGAGGTGCAGGGCCAGCTAGCACGAAGGTGCTCTTCTAGTGCTTCCTTAGTGAGATGAGGGGTATGTGAGGTGGCTATGGCACTACGTGATAGGGATTGGAAAAGGTCACACACAGGCTCATAAGGAGGTAAGATGGTAGGGTTGTGAGGGGAGAGGCCAGTCATATTGTGAGAAGTGGGAGTGGAGGCTGAAGGATCCTGAAAAAAATTATAAAGTGCTACAGAGTGAGAAGGTGATTTGTATTTAAAACAAATACCAGTAAACTTACAAATTTTTTTAACATGCCTTCTCAGGCCACATCTGAAGCATCTTCCCATCAAATGACGGAAGCTTACTCGAGGGGAACAGACTTTCTTCTTGGCTACCACCTTCCAATTGCCTCCCAAGTCCTTTAGAACTATAGAAAGAGGGTTCCTTTTGTCACGCGGAGCACCGGGAGCAGAAGTAAGGGAGAAAGATTTTACTGGAGAGGAGAAGGCGGCAAATCTTGCGCCAGTGAGGGTATATCTCGCATCAGTGGAAGGAGAAGAGTGAAAAGTACCACTGAACTAATCACGATTGTCAGAGATTTTCTCCGGATTGGAAGAAAGCCCATTTGATAACGTAGAAGAACATAAATAACAGTATGTACTAAATCTAGAATATCAACTTTTTTATCAACGACATGAAATGATTTTCTTGAATGTTTTGCCTGCACACAGATTTTACATTTATTTTTTCTATCAATGACAAACTTTGGTATAATATTCAAATTTATCATACGTTTAAGAGAGTTAAAATTAACATGTTCCAAATATTCATATCACATATCGAAAGATTCAATCCTAAAAGCAACAGAATATGAAAAACTAACATTCACATTTATAGTATTATTATGTTCCACACAAAATTTAAATAAGTTCTTAACATGACAAGAATGCACATGTCGAGCATATGATGAGGAGATAGTACATGCATATGTTGTGTGTATATATATATATATAAATACTATTTTACATACTGCAAATATTTCTACTTGAAGTGCCTTTTGTTCCAAAATTTGGAATTGAAAGTGGCCGTTTTGTTTTCTAGCTTGAGCTTCTCTTAGTTGCGAGATCGCCCTTTGCATGGAAGAAATGTCTTTCGGCAGAAAGATTAGGCCTTTGTGAAAAAGAATAGGAGCATGTGCTACACTCATGGGATGAGAATGCACATGCATGTGAACATAAGGTGAAGACTCAAAACTTTTAGTAAGAAAGAACATCCATCATTCTTTTAGATTTCGTGACCTTGGATGATACTAGGATACTTTCATAGATTGGAATGTCTCAGAGAAGCTTCTTTTAGTCATCACCCTCAATCATAATGTGTTACAGATGCCCAATAAATCAACACCAACAAAATGCTTAAATTAAAATGTTGCCAATAGCATACCCATATTAATGGTGACAATTAAAGCCGCATCACCTCATAAAAATACATGCAAACTAGGAAAAACCACACTTGTTACATTTCCAATATTTTAAGACTGTTAGAGAGGAAGCAAGTCTCTTTCAATGTTTATGAGGACATTGGTAGCATTTTGCGAAGAGGCCAAAGGTGTCTACTTGTTGTATAAAATTAAGCACGCTTGCCCATCCTCCAAACCCAAATCCAATCACCAATACCCACACCACCACAACGCAATTCAGTAAGTATGTGCCTGCCCATCCTCCTAGAAATGATGGTGGCCTCTCCACTGCATTCTGCAAAACCAACCTCTCTAATTAAAATACAATATTCCATGCATACCAAGACATCAATTTAAGACGTACTTCAAATTTTTTTAATCATCAATTGTCTTCGTAACTATAATGTTTGAGCAACCAAATTTAAACAATGATCTGTTTATAAGGAGAGGTCGACTAAGGCCTTGTAAGCTCTTCTATATGATCATTAATTAATGTGGGATTACTCTTTTGATTAGTTCTTAATAATAATAGATAATTCACCTCTCTTGCTGAAGCCGGAGCAAATATCATCATATGTGCCATAGCAGGAATTATGTACACCGTGAAGCTCACTAGTAGCGAACCCACGGTGGAGTTTATGGGGCCAAAGAATGGAAATATGATGGCGAAGAACCATATAGGTATCACCATAGGAAGCCTTCCAAGAGCTCTCTTGTATATGCTCTTAGTGTTGTGCAGCCCTATCAACTTCTCCCACACGAAGTAAAGTGGAGTGCTGGCAAAACCAAAGGTGATGAACTACACGATTGACACAAAGCAAATGGGATATCAGTCAAAAACTGAGATTTTGAAAAGATTTATATAATTAAAAACCTTGGATTACTAATTTGGATGGGAAATATCTCACCTGATGGATGAGCATTAGGAAAACAGCAACATCTCTGAATCCAGATCTTGGCAACAAGGCAAAGGCATTTGAATGGTTCAGTAGCATGTCTCCAAAGGCCCAATATACCGCGATTGCTGACGGTAAGGTCAATGTTAACACGTACATAGTTGCTAGAAGGTATATCAACTTGAATTTCTGTGGCTTCCACATTGCGTGCATTATCTCCCTACAAATTTTTCATTAAATTCGTAACGACAGTAAGTAGAATTTTGTTGCAGTAAAAGGTATATCTTCAAATATCTCACACATGAGAATTTGATTAAATAGATATAAATCTCACACTGTAACGGCATGCCCCCCAAAGGTGTAGAGAATATTTGTAGCTCCAGTGAAGTAGAGGACCATCTTGGCTGGTGCTGAGTGCTTTACTCCATCAACCTTAAAAAGTGCAAAACATAACCAGATTATGATAGACAGTTTTTAAATCAGTTAATCTTTTCCTCCTCCTTCTACTTCCACTAAGAATGCTAAAAATATATGTTAAAGAAGAAAATTTTGGAAGATAAGCTTTATAAGTAATAAACTAATTACCTGTCCATGGAGCCATGCAGCAATGGTCAAATACCACGCAGTGTAAGTTGTCATCATAAGTCCTAAAAATGACCATATCCTGTAGTTGTGGAACGAGGGGATAAAGACTGTAGTGGCACAGCAAGCGCCAAAGATATATGTCCATGTCCTCTTGTCAAACTTGTCGTTTATGTAATAGATGTTGCTGCATGTCATTACTTAGAATTAGAAATATAACGAAATTATTAAAAGTTTAAAATGCTACATCCACAATATTACAGATTGGAAAAAAAAAAAAAGGATTTGGTTCTTGGTTTTCACCTTGCACATGCAATTAGCTGAATCACAGATCCAAAGAGAAGAAAGGTGCAGTTAAAAAACAGGCCTGCATTTCTCCAGTGCTTCCCCAGGAGCCCATCCAGAACTTTAAACCACTAGAACATGTAGGCATGATAGAATTGATAACAACAACACAAAGATAGTTCTCCTTCTTACATCGGAAGATTAGTTTTTTTGCTGGTGTTTCAAGAACACAGGCTATGGGAAGAACTTAAACGTGATCAATATCGCATGCTTACATAAAGAGAGAAGAAAATCGTATCTATCAATTACCTGTATTACATGGTTTCTGAAATCAACTTTCTCCCTCTCCTTTCTAGTCCTGTACTCAACATAAAGAACACTAATAAGGTAAGCAGTCCAGCTCCCCATCAACCCATAGAACAACTGAAAAAGTATCCCCGACAACATCCCCAGCTGAGAGAACGAATACGGCAATGTAAGCAGCACTTGTGCCACCTGCATAATTAATTAAATCAGGCAAATCACATCAAAGACATCATAAAAATGCGATTTGCAGCTATAATTAATAGTACTAAACGATCGTAATGACCAAATTGCCTGGTTTGAAGCACAGCTGAACCACGCATCATAGACGGAACCGCCATGCCAGAAGAACCTCGATAGCTTCTCCTTCACACCCTTGAAACTCTCCTCCTCCCTCTCCATTTCGACGTAGCCACCGGCCACCACCATCTCGACCTTCTCGGATGCCATGCTCCTTTATCTCACCTCAGTCTCACCCTTAACTATGAATCTATTTTTTGAGCAAAGAAGCTCTTCCTGTCTAGTATAGTTATAAAGGGAGCTTCACTTCTATCCTTTACAATCTAGCTGGCTCACTTCTTCGAAGCCTTTCTTCAACGTGGGTGTTTGGGTGGGGAACTTCATGGACGAATGTGTACAAAAAAACCTGGCAGCACACATGCGATCGGACCCCACATGTGACAGTAGTCTCGCATCCCATGCGGTTGTATGATGGAGGGTCGATCGCGGTGCAAGGACAGAGTGAGAGGATGTGTCACATCTCTCACTTCTGGTCGTCGTTGAGGTTCGTACGAGGTAGTGCGTATATGAGTAAACTAATATAAACATGAAAGAAGTGTTATGATACGAATCATAGAGGAAAAAAAGGCTTGACAGGTGAGAGAGAGAGAGGGGGAAAGAGAGAGAGATGATTAGTGTGGGAGATGAGGTTTATGATTGCATGAATTAGACTAATGGACTTATGGTGGCTAATATGATTAGTGCACACGTGCGACAACTACTCGTCCTTGCTTTTCCACATAAGACCAGGACATGGGCGGGAGAGAATTATAGACGCAGTTGCGTCAGAAGACCAGCACAATAAATAAATAAAGTTGGGATCCATAAAGTTGTACCTACATTCATTTATTTAACCTCATGATGCTATTATTTAGATCAAATAAAGAGAGCACTTTTTTTTTTTGCTTAAAGAAGCAAACCGTGCTTAGATAAGATATTAAATTTCATGATATAATTTGTTAAGGTCTGTAAAGATATATCTTACTTATGAAAATGCACCTCAAGTTTGGCGTATTTAAAATCAACACAAAAATAAAGGTTTTGATCTTTAGTTTATAAGAATTTTCATTAGCAAAGTTAAAATTTTTCAATAAACACGGAAATCTTTTAGTGCCATCCACTTAAAGTGATTGATATGCAATATTTTTCGTGTCTAATGTTATTTCAACCATACAATTATCACTATCTTGGTAATAATCATAGTCTGGATCGTTAAAGACATCTTGATATCAATATTCCTAAACATCTTGACACATAAGTCTTATGTTATTCTTGAGCAGTTTTTAAAAGGATGCTGAGATTTTCTGAAAATACGATCTTCATATTGTGATTATCCTCATCATATGTGGTCTCCAATGCTGCTAGGCATTGGGATGCACCAGACGGTCTTCGCTTCCTCCCACCTCTGCCACACCTAGTGGCCTCCATCGCACCCAAAAGACTGTAGTTGCCTCTTAGGAAGAGACTGGAGAAAAGGTAGAGGAGATTGTTGATGGAGAAGACAATGGAGTAGACAACGAGACAGAACATAGAGGTGATGACGAAGAGGAGGACATCAATGGTGTGGGTCCTGCAATCAAATAACCCAAGCCTCGAGAACTCGACGACGAGGTGGCGGTAGTTGCAAGAGACGTCAGGGATGGAGTAGTTGGAGAGGTAGCAACCACAATGAGTAGGATTCAGATGAGCGTGTCATAGAACTACTCCATCACCAACTGTCAGATCGATGGTCAAGATTGCCTCTCGAGCTTGTTCCACCCATAGGCTAGTTGGCTCCTAAAGACCTTAGAGGATGAGAGGCCACGAGCGACAAAGACCTTGAACTCAACCTCGCACTTTGCCACATCCCTAGCCCATGCTAGGAAGAGGACAATGGCAGTGGTAGCGGTGATTCAGTGCTCTAGCCTTCGTCTTGCCGACCTTTCCCCATCTATCGACTCGGAATCCAACATACACCCAACAAAAAAGAGGGGGAAATCCAACTTTCACAAACGAGAAAAAAAGTTCCAAAAGAACGTGAGATTGAAGGGGATTGTGGTCAAAAAGCACTACTACAATTTCTTAAATTAGTGAGGATTTGTCCTCGTAAAATTATACCGAGGGAAAATAGCGTGGATATAGCAAGGATATGACCTCGCAATAATATTACGAGGATTTATCGTGGAAATATCCTCACTATGTCCTCGATATATAATTAACGAGGAAATAGCGAGGATATATCCTCGGTATTTGTCTTCGCTATATTTGCCTTAAAATTTTGAGTCGCGGCCAAGTTGCTCCTTTTCATCCCATTGCCTCTTCTCTCCCTCTCATCTCTCACGAAAAGTGCATCCGTGCCTTTGGTCTCTCGCCGCTGCCCTCTGTTCCTCTGGTCTCTCACCGCTGCGTCCAAGCATCCTTCCTCTGTGCCTTCTCGCCGCTGCCCTCTGTTCCTCTGGTCTCTCGTGAAAAGTGCGTCCATGCGTCTGTGCCTCCTGCCTGTGCCCTCTTATCCTTTCCCTTCGTGACTCTTGCCTCCTCGCCGCTGTGTGCCTCCATCCTCCACCGATCGGGCAGAACTGCCGCCTCCTCATCCTCCATTGGCCCAACACAGGTGCCTCCTCATCCTCCTACTTATGAGATTCGAACTTCAGTTACAGATCTTGTAACCACAAATTCCGATCAACTGAACTACTTATAGTTGAATTTTGATGGATTATATGATATGCATGCCGTGCAAGTTTTTCTAGGTGTTGATGGTTACAAGGCTGTAATGTTGACTCACATTTTTTTTCCTTGGAAGTTATGGATCAAGAAAGTTGTGTCGTGTGGACAATATACTGAAAAGAATTATATAACAGAACTAATGTGAACATTTTATATACATTAAGTCCTACTTGACAGGGGAAAAGTTATGGGTCAATGTATACAACAAAGTATTCTCCTTGCTAATTTTTAGTGTTAATAAATAAGAGTAGAAGATAATTCCACATACTTCTGAGTTGCAACGAAGAAGCCAAAAGCGTTTTGTTACGAGGAACACTACTTCTACTGTAATCCTTAATAATTCTACAATTTTGCTTATTTTGCAAAACAGATCTTAGGTTCTTTCTAAGGCATCCAGACAACACAAGTTACACAACCTGTGGCAAACAGTTTGAGATGGGCCTCATGTGTTGTCCACAGACCAGTCATGATCCCTATGAAGTACTCAAGAGTAATGTACTTCTTACTTTTAACATGAGAGGTTCCTCTTCCATGTGATCCACCCAAGGTACTAATTGCGATTCAAGGAGTAAAAAAAGGGAGGAATATATATCAAAAAAAAAAAGGAAATAGATAGCAATGCAAAGGTAAAGAACAATAACATGGGACAAGTGTTGGTACACCTACAAGATGCATACACTGCTAGGATGGAAAATTCACAGAATTAGTACTGAGACATACCAAATCAAGAAAATTAAACCCTTTTTAACCTAATGAAGAAGCATCAGACAACTTTAACTTGAAATGACCTCA
The DNA here is from genome assembly GCA_024699735.1 of Posidonia australis. Lineage (NCBI taxonomy): Eukaryota > Viridiplantae > Streptophyta > Magnoliopsida > Alismatales > Posidoniaceae > Posidonia > Posidonia australis. The sequence goes on along the minus strand of JAMKQA010001999.1, from coordinate 13,911 downwards.
AAGCACTATGTTGCACTTTGCAATGCAGGAGTTCCTTTATGCCCTACAGTCCTGGTTGGAGAACAAGATAGCCAATATAGTAATTAAGTTCCTTTGGGGTGTTTGCAGCACCAACTCAAGAAACACTACTTTCATTTCCTTAAACGAAAAAGGCTAGCTTGGCCCACCTGTACTCAGTGCTTTTTTGCTTCTCTAATGGTAGTTCTCGTCAACTAGGCGGGAACCTCACCTTTCTTTAGGTAAATTATCATTATTATTTTCTGCTCCGTTAATATTACAAGTTTCCTCATATGATTGACTGATTTGTGTCTTGTGTAGTTGTGGGCGTGGGACCATTTGACCTTCTTACGGCCCACTCCTCCTCTAGTTCCCCCCACAGGTATACCTTTCCCACGGGGGTTGCTTTGGGTTGATGTAGAGCCTATTCCTGAGTTTGTGGATGACAACCGCTACATTGGTTTGGTCCCGAGTCAGGTAATTTTGTATATTTGCCCCTTTTCTCTTTGCATGCATTGCTATGATGCCTTTCCCCACTTTCAGGTGACATGGCGCCCCTATGCTGAGGGAACCACGATGATGTGCCAGAGATTGCTCGAGATAGAGCCATTTTTTACCATGATGTTTGGATTCATTATTGGAACCATTGTCATTTCCAACAGATTAGTCGAGCACTTCACCAACTAGGACGGCGTCAGATTCAAGCCCTGGCTCCTCTTTTTTGGGTTTGGCAGGAGACCCAAGGTGGAGGTGGTCGTGCATGTCACTAGGTCAACGTCTATGGCCCACAACTTTTGGACTTGGCTCGTCATGGTTCACCTACCTCGATAGAGGCCACGACAAAGGATGAGGTCACATGGGTTGAGTGGATGGACACTGAGTTTTCCACTTTGACGATCTTCCACCAGTCCCACTTTTTGGGGCACTCCGATCTTCCCATGGGAGATACTGACCTAGGAGATTGTCAGCTCCTAGGTTGAGCTACTTGCTGCCATGCAGTTTCATCGCACTCAAATGGAAATTGTGGTGAGGCTTTTTTTTAAAATTTTTATTTGCTCCTATGATGTCTCTAGTTTACTAACTTGCTGATTGTCTCCATTACAGCTTAAGGCTGCTGATGAGCAGGCTCAATGTGAGCACAGTTTGACCTAGTAGTTGTCCTGCCTGACGGAGGAGATTGAGCGTCGTCGTGCTTCTACTTCCTAGGTTGATTTAAATTTTTTTCACCTTTGAAGTTTACTTTTAGATTGGGACTAACTACTTGTATTTTCCTTTTGCAACCCTCGACTAGCACTGCCCCTCTTTTAGAACATTCAGTAGAGATTTCCTGTCTTCAAGCAAAGGTAAATGAGTACTTTTATTTTCTTTTGCTTTTTCTCAAGTTATGAGGTGAATGTTTGCGATTGGTAGGTCGACGATTTAGAGCATGAGCTGAGCGAGTGAGCTAGTGAGAGGCCTGATGACTTAGAGGAGACAATTGCCTCTCAGCATGTCCAGATCTCTCAGTTAGAGCAAGTTGGCCTCTCGAAGCCAACAGCTAGAGGAAGCACATTGGCTTGCTGGGGAGCACCATCGGGCTTTGGAGGGGAGGGATGCAGAGGTGGCAAGGCAATTTAAGTAGAGATAGACACCATCGGTGGTTGATTCAACTACTGAGGTTGTTGAGCTGAGGAGGCAATTAGATAGAGCTCAAGCGACATGATTAATTTTCACTATGTTTCTAGTTCTTTTGTTTGCATGTAACATTTACTGACATTTTGATTGTCTTTCTGCAGCAACTGCGAGCTAAGGATGACATTTTAACTCTGCTTAAAGGAGAGGTGAGACACTATAGGACGCATGCTTCTGAGAGTGGCACCATTTTAAGCCACTCAGTTTCTCCTCCACCCATGATTAAGTTGAGGCATTGTTCAAGCAGTCGTCGCTCTTGGGCTACTTCTCAAGCTCCTTTCGGTGTGTCAATACGCCAGACACCTCAGCCTCCTGTAGTTCCTCCTTCAACTCCAGAGGGTGAGGGCAAGAGCGCCCCATAGTTTCCTGTTGTTCTATCTAGCCCTTGTACTTTAGGGGTATGCCCTAGTGATCTTTGTAAAAAAATCGTGTTTATAAATGAAGAAAACTTTCAACATACTTAGCAAACTTATCAAATATTTCTTTTAAATTTCCTTTCTCAGAGTTTAAAATGAACAAAAAAACCAATAATTGGGAGAGAACCCTCAAATAATGGCTTTTAATTCAAATTAACCCCAAACAAGCTTAAACACGTGTAATAACATATGAATGATAAGGCTATGAAGATTGATTCCACCTGCGAGCTTTAAATCAAATTTCCATAGGTGTTGGCACCTTAATGAGTCATTGATTTTATGAAATCCAAAATAAGCGATTCTGGTCGGCCTAGAAGTCCAAAAAATATGGAACTAGCGTCCACACGTGCATTTGAACATGTAGAAGCCCCTGGAACTTGTATAAATCAATTTCACATTTTGTCCATGGATTTAGGGCCCCCACAACAAAGATCAACAACTTAAGTTGCTGATAAGTGTTGGACACAACTATGGCTGCGTCCAACGTAAGACGCTGTAACAGTCAGCATCTTACACTATTTTTTATCCCTAGATCATTAGACGCTACACTTCTCAGCGTCAAATGTAAGATGCAGATAATATTGTATCTAACACAAGTTAGCCATTTCCTACACAAATCTCAACAAAATATTATTTCCTCTAGGGTGCCCCTGGCCCCTAGTCTAAAGATGATAATAAACAAAGATAGCCATGGATTGCTTGAGATAAACTTAGGTGGAGGAAAATAAGTTTGGCCTTAGCTTTGTTGTCTAATTAAAGATGACCATCCAAGGGGAAAGGTCAAATAGGTGTCCAAAATTTTTGCATCATAAGCCTTGGTTGTTATCAGCTTCATGAGATGGTGTTGGCTTTGATTTTTCATCATTTTCTTTGATTGTTTTTGGATTTTTTTTTTGTTTTCTAGGTTTTTGAGTTTTTTTTATTTCGGTTTTCTATTTTTTTGAATTTTTGGTTTTTTGTTTTTTTTGGATTTTTTTATTTTTGGTTTTCTATTTTTGTTTTAGGGGGTTTTGTATTATTATTTTCTTGGATTTTCCATTTTTTTATTTTCTCACTTTCTTTTTTAGAATAAAATTCTTCCATGAAGTTGGGAAAAAGAAGGTTTTGTGGGTGAAAACCTTAATAATTAGAACCCTTGTGCACTCCTAAACCGAAAGATGCTTTAGGCTTGCTTCGGTAATGTAGATATCGTATTTTCGCATGTCCTAGAGTCCATCTAGGATAGGAACCTATGAGACGTCCTAGATCCCGAGGCTAGGGATCTTCTCCTCTATTTTCTAGACATTTCATATTTTCTTTAAAAACATTCTTGATCTTACTTGGTTCAAAGTTGTTAGCTGTGGTAGAGCTAATCCGCTCAAGTTGGTGGCAGGTTTGAGTCCCTTGAACATTTTAGTGTAAGTTCCTAGCTGTGATAGAGCTAACTCTCTCACCTTACTCAAATTGGTAGAATATTTGAGTACTCTGAGTTTAAAGAAGATGTTTTTATGATTTCATGAGATTTTTGAGTATTTCCAGACTTCTAAGGAATCTCTATGAATTCAATGCAAAATATAGGGGGTAAAATGCAAAGGATTAGGATGGTGCCTTCGAGACAAGCGTCAATATTAGCTACCACGTGTGTAGGTGACACATCCTATCACCTCTCACATAGGCAACGAGGTGTTCTAGTGCCAACTCAGTAGGCGCTTGATATCTTGGACTTCTTTATCTAGATAATTTGTCATCCAGGACTTTAATATAATATATGGGATATTTATAAATATTATCATGATTTTTTCCATGATTATTCTAATTTCTAAGATTTTTTTAAGTACTTATTTCTTTGTGAAATACCATATAAATCTTTATCAATGCCAGATAATTCCAGAAAATTCTAGAAGAATGGGTGAGGTCAAGATTAATATCATAATTTAAAACGAGATATGATATTAATTATGAATTTTTAAATGCTAGAATTATCTATAATTTAAAAAGATAATTTCAACATGTGCTTAATTTCCAAATATCTATTTAGTTATGACATTAGAGTTTGTTGTAGATATATTTGACATAGTTCTTGTAATTATTGGGGGTTTATCTTTTAAACTTGATTTTGAATTTGAATTTAAAAATTTTCTAGAATATTCTAGCAATTTCAAGAGAGTGTAAAAATATCAAGACGAGTCGTTTACAGTTACTAGATATTTGTTGAATTAGTTTTGAATTTTAATTTTAAAAATTCGGATATTTATAATTAGGTGCCACGATGGGTGGCGATGAGTTTTTTTAATGTTTCCACATTGGAAAAGAGAACCTTCTAGTTCGTCGCCTATCACTACGGCAACATATGTCACCAGTCCCACTGGCGACGAGTTTTAAATAAGCCTATTTTTGAACTTTCAAAGTAATTTGGCTTCTAGAAGCTTCCATAATTTGTTTTTCAACGAGATTTGACATCCTCGTGCCTATGAGTGGATTTTCAGACCTTGAGTTCATGGAGGCCTTCTGAAATTAGGGAGAGGTTGCCTAGTGAGAGGGAAATCCTAAGCAAAACCCTACCAAAATCTTGTGAGAATCCTAGATCTCAAAGATCATGTTCCATTCCTAGCCAAAGTACACATCTAGAGCTCCGTCCAGGCCTTTACTTCCTCATCCACTCCACAGTGTACAAGGGTGAAGGGAGTATCTTCCAACTCTTGCATTTTTTTTGTTTATTATTACATAAATCCATTGCATGGCATTGATTAGCCCATGGCATATGCATACGGGGAACCACTCCTCGGTTGGAATTTAGTGCATTTAGTTATGTTTATGATTGTTTATTTTGATTTTGTTTATTACACTTCGATCTAATTCGGAACTATGTGTTTTGAAGGGAAAGAAGCTACGTCGTATGAGGAAGCCATCGAATGACATCTAGTTGTCGATTTGGCGAACCGGTGAACCTACGATCACAAACCTCCTCATCATCACAAGATCCATCATCCACGAAACATCATGGACGGATCACATCTTACAAAAAATTGGTGATCATGGTGGGACCGATTTAAGCCAACTCCTGTGCTACGTGAGCATTCTTCCCTTCCCTTTTGTTATTTTTCATTCATTTTTAGATTTAGGTGTCATTCTCAATCTAGGGGTCGCTTGCATAGGGTTTCATGACACTCTAGACCTTTTATTTGAATTTGTTTTCTCGTGATTAGGGGTCTAGATATCCAACCGTCTATTCCTATGATTCTAGTACATGGCACTAGTGTAAGAGGTGACTTGTTCAAGTGCTTGTTTGATATGCTATTATGTTTCCAGAGCATTTTCCGACAGGCTTTCGTTTTTTTTTCTAGTCTGTGTTGTTTTTCTTAGCCTGCAGTAGTGATATGCATGCATAAAAAAATGATAAAAATTCTTGTCCACCTATTTTTTTAGTTTTTTATCGTTTTTTAAGTCTATATTTTGTCCACCATTAGGGTGGAAACAATCTGTTTGATAGCAAGCTTAAAGTTCTTTGGCATTTCCTATCTAGTTTAATCAACAGAGATGAGTGAAGAGAGTCAGTGCCAGTTGCTCACCCATGCTCAGTCTTGGTTGTGATTATTAGATTAGGGAACCTAAAGTGTCCTAAGTGGTTATTTCAGACTCCATCTCTCTCCCTGAGTTTGTAATAAGCCCTAGTAGATACTTGATATCTTGCTATTTTCTGTTTATTTATTGCTTTGTAGTTAGCTAGGATTGGCCCAAAGGACAGAATCCTAGGTTGTAGGCCCCTCTTTAGAGAGACAAACCCGCAGTCTAGGCCCTCTTGGTGGACCCTAATGAAAGTCAAGGAGCAGTACCGAAGAGCCAAAAATCCTATTGAGTGACCTCTAATATCCTTGAAGTTGGCCTCACACTTGCCATAGGAGCCTATTTGATTGAGAGAATACAAGTTAATCAAGCCATTAATTAACTTTCCAAATCAACTAAAAGCCGTGTTTTGTCAGAAACTTGATTGCATAACTAGGCTTGTTTGGCGTTTGGCCTGTTTATGACAGATCTCGATTGCTGGAGTAGCCAAGGGCACGAGCTGCTTGTCTGACCAGTGACTTTCAGCATCGCCACCTCTATCGGCAACGTGTTCTGACACCACTCCTAACGACGACGCTTCGAACATGCACTGAGTGACTTGTTTGCAGGGTGGTTTGTGTGTGAGTGTATTGACAAGGTGCAGGGACGTCAGTTAAGACCTCTGATCTCCAGTTTTTAGTCCAACATCAACACAAACATCTTCTTTGTGTTTATTTGCATTCGAGTCAGTATTTTCTTTTACGTTCCTAAACACTTGTAGTAGGTGCAGTTTAGTGTTATAAAGAGTCAATATCTTTTCTTTTTTTGAGTCGTTTGTAACAACCATCAAGGAAGTCAGTTAAAGATGGCATGAAAGTACCATTCTTACATGAATCCTCTCTACACACCAACCACCTTGACATCTACAGGTCAAGGAAGCAGTTCTACAGGCCAACGTGGGTCCTTCTTCAATGCCCCAATCTCATATGAAGGCCACTCATATGACCTAGGAGGAGGAGGAATGAGTTATGTCCAGTCGTGGAGTACCCCTTTGTCAACCACCGCACACTCATTACGTTAAGGGGCAATAAACCAAACCCATTAGTTCATGGCCCATTATAATATCTCTAGCCCACAAATTTCAAATGTCCATTGATCTTCTCCCCTAAACTCCTACTAGGGCCCACTAGCCACGCTTCTTATGGGAAACATGTACATGGTGCCACCGAACCTAATCGTTAATTTCCCAACACAAGGTCCATTAACATAGCCCTCCATGCAATACCCTACACCTTCGGTCTATCCTTCCTTCTAGCAGGACATACAATCCCCACTAAGCTACCGTTCAAATCCATACCAAGGGGCAACTCCACCCCATCATGCTCTAGCTCAATCCTCCTACCCTCCACAATACGGTACTCCTCAGCAACAACAGTTTCTACAGTTCCAAGGGTACCAAGGCTAGGGACAGTCAGCCACTTCAAGCCTTGACATCAAGAGGATGATATTAGAAGCACTCGTAGAAGTTGGGGTCACTTCAAAAGCACCGGTTGGCTTCAATGCTTCCAAGTTTCAACCTTTCATCTTTCCTTCAGGGTTTAAAATGCCCAAAATGCAAAAGTACAATGGGATAGGCGATCCACGAAGCCATCTAGCTACATTCACCATATATGCCTTACCCTACCAACATGATAATGGGCTAATAGTATACCTCTTCTTCAAGACTTTGGAGGGAGAAGTAATAAGGTAGTTCACCACACTCATAGCACATGACCTTATTGACTTCAAGCTAGTGCTAGAAAAATTCCTACAACAATATGTCCATCGCATCTAGCACAAGCACATGATTACACCTCCTTGCCAAAAAGATGAAACCTAAGGAGGACTTCGTCAGCTTCGCCAGGAGGTGGAGGGACATGGCTGCTAGACTTGAATGCTACATCCCAAAAAGCCATGTAGTTGAAGTCATCTCCCAGAATACAACTGGTGCATTAAGAGCAGGCTTATTGATGGGCGACTTCCAGACATACTCCTAGTTGCACGACAGAGCCACAAAGATCCTCCACAACCAAGAGGACATACTATTCGTGGAGTACGAGGGAAGGGGCAGGAAGAAGGCCGCTGACTACACACTCAAAGTGGCAACAGGTCACATGGCTCAAGTCAGAACACAACATCAGAATCAACCAATCTAGTGTCAAGGATCGTTAGTCCAGTGCATGGGGCAGCCAGTGCGACCAGAGACATATCAGGGTCAGCCCACTCCACATCAGGGATTGCTAGTCCAACACCAGGGCAGTTGGTCCAACACCATAGGCTGCCAACACAACAGCAACAATCCTAGCAACATCAATAAGAGTTGCCTCTGAATTACCAAGTTCTTGCACAATAGGAGCAACAACTAAGGTAGGAGAGCTACCATGTCGCCCCCCCCACTGTAGAGCTACCATAGAGTTGAAGGGCAAGATGATCAGCCACTTTTGGGCCCACTCAATCACGCTCGTAGAATGCTGGTGGAGGGTGGATGTCTGTTGCCTAACCATTCAACTATCCATGTGGAGGCTGAGGAAGACAACCTTACAATCCCAGAGCTGGTAGATGTTGAGTATGTGCAGGGAAGCCCTAGTCAAGAACCACCAGCTGAGGAAGAAGTGGACTGCGATGCATGAGCAGAGCCTCCTCAAGACACAAGAGTTGACAAGGATGCCTAGTCAATTGCTCTACCAGAACCATCACTCCTCCAACATAGGCAAGCAAACCTAGACCTAGGGCCACCCAACATCAATGAAGAAGAGCAAGATCCACCAGCAATGCCTGAGCTGGGGATATGGTTAGAGGAGGATGCAGATGAGCCCTAGGACAACCAACAAGATGAGGAAGAAGATGACCTTGAACTAACTAGAGAATTATCACAAAGTTCAAAGACGAAATTATCGTCTTCTGAGATGTAGAATTGCCCATACCCGAGGAGCGATTATGCCCAATGATCATCAATGCATACATCAACAACCATTTGCTCCATGAGATACTTGTTGATACGGGCGCCAACAAAAGCGTCTGTTCCTTGTCCACCCTGAAGTCCTTGGACATTGAAGAAACAACGATTACCAAGTATTGCTTCCCTTGCGTAGCTTATGACAATAGTCGAAAGGAAGCAATTGGGACAATTCAGTTGGACGTCACTGTAGGTCCCCTCACCAGCAATACCATGGCTATAGTAAGGAGCATGACGTGGCCAAACTATTAATCTTAGGGTGATCCTAGCTGACAGAAATTGGCATCGTTGCCTCCCTTGTACATAAACTTCTCAAATTCAAACATCAATGGGAAGTGATCATTATTAGGGCCAATCATTGGGTAGATTCCAGGATAGCATGGGAACCTGCTACACTAGAACTAGGCGAAGAAAGACCCCCACTGGAGCTATACGATGAAGAACCTCTAAAGGAATGGTACGACTTAGACCCTTGGTATGAGGAAGGATTAGATTCTCAAATATTCCAAGACATGATGGGGGAAAATGCTATGCGGTCCATGGATGATGAATATGCTGATTTAGACTGGTACTACTTAGAAGCTGCAATCAACTTACTCTGTCAACATCCCCAAGCAGCCCATGCTAAAGAAGAGCCTTCGCCCAAGCCACCAGATCCGACGAAAGAAAGTAGGCCTACTAGGGGCATCACTGAATACATCAGTTTGCAAGGGACACGAGGTGACCTCAGTAGTCATAATGGAAGCCTGAGGGAATCCTCACAGAGAGATCAAGCCACAGGACCATGACACAGTAACTAAGTCAAGATCAGTCCAACCGTGACCTTCACAAGGCAAAGATTGGGCGCAAACCCAAGGAAAAACATGAAGATGCACCACTAATACCTGAAGCTCCAATGCCAAGGGTAGGCTACTATAGCCACTCCATAGGTAAACCCCTCCATTTGGGGAGGAAAATAAGAGACTCGACCAAACCCAACTAAAGGCAAGGTCATTTCCTTTTGCAAAAAACTTGTAAATAAGTCATTAATTTCCTTTCTTTGTTGAACATTTTCCTTCATTTGTCTTTGTTATTTTGCATGCTAGACTAGGTTGAAATAGCAATAAAGAAAATAATAATAAAGGTGATTGATGAGTGTGGGTCACACTTGACACCTTAGAACATTAGGAAAAGTTGCCAAAATATTATCCAGGGTTTTCCTGAAGCAGATGATGTAACACCCAATGAAGGTCCACCCAATTAGGTCAGATGACCTGAAGATCTCTTTAGATCCATGGAGGTTACATGTACTCTAGAAGTACACACTTAATGAACATGTTGAAGCCTAGAAGGGACTCAAAACCTAATACCAGTTAAGGAAGAAAACTATCTCCTACATAGAAAAGAAGTTGAGCGACTAGGGTAAACTTAACCTTGTCCTATCCTCACATACACTACACGGGGAGATATGAGCAAGGCGGGCCTGAAACTTAGGTTTATCATAATAGTTGCTCGCCCAATGCAGCGTGCGTGGCATCCTAAAATAAGCCCAAGAAGGTGGTGATGGGTGAGTGCACCAAAACAATTTAGAAATGCGGCTAAAAGTGGGGAGAGCACGAATAATCGATTACACCATCATAGCATAAGTCTAAGAAGACAGTGATGGATGGGTACTCAAAATAGGACAAGAAAACAGACGAGTAGGTGTGTTGTCATAGCATATGTCTGCGAAGGTAGTGATGGACGGGCATTTACCGAAAAATAACAAGAAAGGGGAACCCCAAAAGAAGAAAAAGAGAAAAAAAAAGACAAGAAAAGCCAAAAACCCTTGAGTAAGCTATAGGTGTATTAGGGCCAACCACCGGCGGACGACACTAGAGCTATAACAGACGTCGAGAGTCAACTAAATCTCAAGTCTCCCCCAACACTTCCACCCATAGGAAAGGGGCAAAAAACCATAGAAGTTCAAGGACTGAGTAAATAAGGGAGGTAATATCAACTAAGGTTAGTACGAAGTCTCGTGATCTCAAAGGGTCAAGGCATGATAAAAGGGACCTCTCTCACCTCAGATAACACAAGGCTATGATGCTAGATGTATGAGAGGGAAGGCTGTGACTACACTCATCATCGATCAATCGAAAAACAAAATCCAAAAAAATCAAAAAGGTCCCAATTTAAAAAAAAAAAAAAAAATCTAAAAATTTTAAAAAAATAGAAAATCCAAAAATCCCAAAAAAAAAAAACCAGAAAATCCAAAAATCCCAAAAACATTTAAAAAAAACCAGAAAAACCTAGAAACAAATAATAAGTAGTGCTATCCATCTTATCTACAAGTGAAAACCTAATAAGTAAGGAAATTGGAGTTGGTCTGGTCCATGATGCAACAATCGACCCACCAAGTTCTAAAGTTAAGTGTCCTACTCAAGTGTGCCTTCATGGCTTAGGTGCATTTTTCTCTACAAAGACATTGCCTTGCGATGATCTTAGAGCATCCACGGATGACTCACAATCGGCATCTACTGGGCTTCGATTTTCCATCTCAGCTGAGGCCAAGATTAATTCCCTCCACCTAATCTTAAGCATGGGGAGTAAAGGATAGCATTGCAGTGTCTTTCTAGCCAACTCTTCTGAAGAAGGGAAAGGTACACCCTTTGATTACTAACATGCTATTGAGTGTGCAAGTACCACCAGGTGTTAGTACATCAAGTGCCACCATGACACTGCATCAAGTCCCACCGTATGCATCACATCTGTCCCACCGCAAGGCTGCATCAAGTCCCACTGTGCACGTTAAAGTTCCAACTGTGCATTGCATCAAATTGCAGGCTTCTATCGTTGGAGTCCTGACCGTGTGTACAGACAAAGCTTTGACCAAAGAAGAAAAACCCTATTTTGGCAAAGAAAGGATTCACTCCCTCACCTGGTCATTATCCATAAAACTCCTTTACTTACCAAATCGAGTTATGGGACGACGGTCCTTTCCTGAGAGTATTGGTCACACTCAAGGATGGAAAACACTTGACTACATCAAATTGCTTTCATGCATTTTCGCATATATCATCTATGTGGCTAGGGACCACCTGTACCTTGCTAGCCTAACCTGTCATATGGACCATTCCCTGCATCGTATGTTGACCTTGCATCTGCATTATTGTTTGCTTGAATCATGCATTGGAAGCAGAGCATGAACGAAGCATTGTTCTTCAAGAGAGTTAGAAACCTTAGAACTATGAACCTCCCAGAATCAATTAAGTCCCACCTATCCTTTTTCTATTCTAATCCAAGCAAGATCTCAAACGAGAAGCCACAAATCCCATTTTATTTTTGATCAGTGCTAGGGTACTTGCCCCATGATCATCCCCTTTTCACTCCTAGTCGGTGCTAGGGTTACGCTCCACGACCATCCTTAGTTTCTGCCTCATTGAAGTGACATCTCTACATGGTTGACATAGTCTCGATATCCGGTTGTGACACATAGCTCTGAAACTAGCTAGACCCCTCCAAGATCAAGCCTTCAATATGATGGCAATTTTAAATGAACCACTCGGCTGTGTGACCTGCTCTCGAAACCGAGTTTGTTCACCCCTTTTATTCTTGCTTTGATGGTTCAACTATGTCGAACTGTTTGAGAGCGAGCTTCCCTTTCTAGGAAATGCTCATTGGAGATATCATTCTTTCCTTGCAGCCTATCTTGTCCCAAGATCACCTTTAAGGAGGGACATCTGTAGATATTCCATTGTGCATTTCCCAGAGTCCATCTAGGATAGGAACCTGTGAGGCACCCCAGATCACGAGGCTAGGGATCTTCTCCTTTATTTTCCTAATATTTCATATTTTCTTTAAAAACATTCTTGATCTTACTTGGTTCAAGGTTGTTAGTTATGGCAAACAAACCTGCTCAAGCTGGTGGTAGGCTTGAGTCCCTTGAACATTTTAGTGTGAGTCGCTAGCTGTGGTAAAGCTAATGCTCTCACCTTACTCAAATTGGTGGTAGATTTGAGTACTATGAGCATAAAGAAGAAGTTTTTTTTGATTTCATGTGATTTCTGAGTATTTTCTAGACTTCCAAGGAATCTCTGTGGATTCAACGTAAAATACAGGGGGTAAAATGAAAAGGAGCAAGATGGTGCCTTCAAGACAGGCGACAATATTAGCCGCCACGTGTGTAGATGACACATCTTGTCGCCTTTCACATAGGCGAGGAGGTGTTCTTAATGCCAACTCAGTAGGTGCCTAACATCCTAGACTTCTCTATCTAGATAATTTGTCATCTAGGACTTTAATATAATATATGGGATATTTACAAATATTTTCATGATTTTTTCCATGTTTATTCTAAATTTTAGGATTTTTTAAGTACTTATTTATTTGTGGAATACCATATAAATCTTTATCAATGCTAGATAATTCCTGAAATTTCTAGAAGAATGGGTGACGTCAAGATTAATATCATATATTTTTTTATTATAATTTAAAATGAGATATGGTATTCATTATGAATTTTTAAATGCTAGAATTATCTATTATTTAAAAAGATAATTTCAACATGTGCTTAATTTCCAAATATCTATTTAGTTACGAGATTGGAGTTTATTGTAGATATATTTGACATAGTTCTCGTAATTATTGGGGATTTTATCTTTTAAATTTGAATTTAAAATTTGATTTTGAATTCAAATATTTTCTAGAATATTCTAGCAATTTTGAGAGAGTGTGAAAATATCAGGACGAGTCGTTTATGGTTGCTAAATATTTGTTGAATTAGTTTTGGATTTTAATTTTAAAATTTTAGTTATTTATAAGTAGGTGGCATGATAGGCGGCGACGAGCTCCAAACAAGTTTTTTTTTCTATTTTTTCACATCGAAAAATAGAACCTTCTAGTTTGTTGCCTATCACTATGGTGACATATGTCATCGGTCCCACTGGCGATGAGTTTTAAATATCCCCATTTTTGAATTTTCAAATTGATTTGGCTTCTAGAAGCTTCCATAATCTTTTTTTCAACGAGATTTGACATCCTCGTGCCTATAAGTGGATCTCAGACTTTGAGTTTAGGAAGGCCTTCTGAAATTAGGGAGAGGTTGCCTAGAGAGAGGGAAATCCTAGGCGAAGTCCTTCCAAAATCTCGTGAAAATGTTAGATCTTAGAGATCATGTCTAATTCCTAGCCAAAGCACACCTCCAGAGCTCCATCCAGGCCTCCACTTCCTCATCCACTCCACAACATACAAGGATGAATAGAGTATCTTCCAACTCTTCTATTTTTTTTATTTATTATTACATAAATCTATTGCATGATATAGATTAGCCCTTGCCATATGCATGTGGGG
>JAMKQA010001998.1:0-32981 GCA_024699735.1 Posidonia australis | reverse complement strand
CCCCCCCCCCCCCCCTCTAGAGAAGCTTTAGTATCCTACATATCTCACTTTTTATTTTGTATTGAAAGTTATTAATGGATTTAAACATGTACTTAAGTACACTCAACTTTTGAGTTCCTAGGGTTGAGATAAGACCAACTACGAGGGATCTAAGGTCATACATTTGAATTTTCAACATGCTACTTAGACCTATCAATTAGTCGTATCACGTACTTATCATATCAAACTTATCGTGTTATCGTGTCTATCATTTTTTCATCAATATTTCTTGTATTTTAGAAAAATTATATTTGATTACTAATAATACAATAATTTTAAACATATATAAAATGTATTTGTATCCAATTTGGTAATAATATATTTAATAATCCATTATTAATGTTAAACATGTGTTAACTGAGTTCAATCAATTCCAATCGTGTTAAATCAGGTAATAATCGTGTTCAATCGTGTCAAAATAAAATTATGTTCATTAACCATGAATCACATAAATATTTCAAAATAACTAAAAATCTTTCTAACTAAATTTTATCGTGTTATCGTATCATGCCGTGTCGTTTCGTGTAATCGTGTCGTGTTAAGAATTAACAAGTCTAATGCTAATAATACCATTCTTTAACCTTCCTTTAGGTCCACTAAGAGAGTCTAGGCATCAGGTTTGTCTCTCTATAGACGCTCCTGCAACCTAAGATTCTGTCCTTATGTGTTGTATGCAACCAAACCATAAAGTAATAAATAAACACAAAGTATAAGAGAATCAAGTATCTACTAAAGAATGTTGTTAACTCAGGAAGAAAAGAAGAGTCAACAACAATTCATAAAGGCACTTTAAGTTATCAAACTAAATATCACAATCAAACGCAAAGCATAGGTAGATAACTTGTACTGGTTCGATTCACTCGACTAAATTGCTTTAATCAAAGAGATCCTTTAAGAATCTTTATCTCTAATGCAAATCAAATAGTTACCATCCTATCAGTGAACGATAAATAAAACCCTAAAATCTTGTAAAAATCAAACAAAATAGCGATGTCAACAAAATATATTTCATTTTTAATTACTACTGCAGACAAAAAAAGACAACGCAATCAAATAAAAACCGAAGGTCTGTAGGAAAACCCAATGCAACTCAATACATTGATTTATGGAATTGATTTTTTCTCTAATGATAGATAATCAAGAGTCATCACTTCGACATGGAGATAACAATTTCTAAACTCTTTATTTTATTTGCCCTTACTTATTCTATACATGGTATTTTTTGCTATGCAATTTTTCAATAATTTCTTTATACTTTACTATTGTTATTTATCCAACATATACTCCCGTTATAGCCACATTTGAAAAGGGTATTTATTCTTGTTTTGCATCCATTTGGACGTGGCTTTGGACAAAGTGTGGGCCATCTTGTTCTTGTGAGATTAATAAAGATAAAAGTCCATGTTAGGGCCATCTTAATCTACACAATATTGCTTCAATTATATAAGATGCCTTCGAAGAGACTACCATAAGATTATAATTTGTATCTTAATCTATACAGTACTGTTCCAATTATATAAGATGCCTGCGACTGTAGATATGTTTTGATATTAAATAACTTGACACATGCAATCATACCTGAAGATTAAAATAATAAAATGATCTATTGTTAAATAAATTATTGTAAAAATTATGAAATTACATAATTATTTAGAATAATATCTTTCTCTTTCATCTCATATTTTCTCACAAATTAAACCTGTAAGTGGAGTGGATCGTATTGAGTCAGGTCAAATTTGAGATCTACCATTAACCTTACCTGCTCCTCCTTGACAGATGACAGGTCAAATTAATACCCATTCCAAAAAAACTTGACCGCTACTATATCCACTATCCTTTTAGTTAAGCAACTATGCAGATTAACGAATCAAATTGATGAGTTTTTTTTAATTTTAAAGATCACAATTTATACTATTTCATGACCTTAATTGAGTCCAAAATTAAACCATAACTACAAACAAACTGGTAATAAGATAACCTATAAAAAAAACAAACTATGTTCATCTAAGATTCATAATAGATTTAACAATATACAACTAGAATAATTTCAACATTATCATTTACCACAATCCAACAACAAGAATAATAATAAAATTAAAAACAACATAGATATAATATCATTTAACCACTCTATTCATGATTGATGATTCAAATTTTAAAATACACTTAAAAATACAACAAAACACAAAATACCTTAACCACCATTCATAATTCAAAAGTATAAAATATTATGAAAAATTTAATAAAACACAAATTCATGATTCAATAGATTAACAAGTTAACAGTTAACCTAAAGTAGTCTATCCTTACCTTTATCCACTAAAAGAATGATGAAGTAGATAAGACACTAACGGATGAGCAAATGAACAAAATCTCCACCTTAACCCATTCCTAACAAATTGAGTCAGAATAGATTAACAAGTGAGACTCAACTCACTTACACTTCTCGTTGTGACACACCCAATTTGTTGGACAAATGTATCCATATTTCATTATTGCATACTTGATGGTTGTATCCTTCCTCTTGTTGCTTAGAATGTGGTTGCATAATCAAGCCTTTAATCATCCAAGCAATCACCATTATTGAAATCATCAAACAACTCCAATAGGTCCTTTGTAAAATAGAGTTTGAAACTCTATCAAAGCATTTAAATCTAATTTACCTTCAAATTCTTCTAGACAATTCCATAAGAAACTAGTTTCCTACTGTAGACACCCCGATTTTGAGGTGACCTGAAGATGAGTATTCTTATGTTGCTTGGGATGTGATCAACCCTTAAACCAAGCCCCAAACCTATTAGTAAGCCAGAGCCCCAATCAGAGAATTCTGTGAGCTGGGTTGGCGCACCAAGTAGGCGCACCAAGGATGCTCTGGAATGCAAAGATATCTTTAGTAAACGAGAGAGGGTTGTTGGGAATAAGTGAATGGCTTCACCCAGTGTACTAAATGGTTGCCAATGGAGGTCTTTTTATAGAGTTCCACAAGCGTAACTCATATGGGATGCAGACAGCCTCGCAAACGAAGAGCCTGGCGTAGATTCGCAAGGAATATCCGCTAGCGAGGGTTACAAGCACGGGAGATGGAAAGCCAGCAGCCAGCACTCTGAAAAGTGGCTATGCGCCAGCTTGGTGCGCTGGTTAAGTACGCCACCTTAGGGCTCCAGCTAGGTGCGCTACTTTAGTGCTCCTGCTTGGTGCTCCAGTCAAGTGCTCCACATTGGTGGTATCTACTAGCTATCTAAATTGCTAATTGGGCTATAAACTTGTGGTCGATTTTTGCAATGATCTCTAGCTAGTTAAAAATGTCAAATAGGATTCAAAAGTGGTTGAGCTTCCTGCATCCAAAGCAACATCTAGAGAGTTTACCTATAAGCCACCTCAAAATCAACGTGTCTACAGATGTCCCTCCATGAGCGAGGTCAAGGGACGAAGGGAACCAAGACCGATGCTCAGGATTGACAAGATACCCCCATTTTGAGGTTGTAGAGGAATGATGTTTGCTGTAGGCACTAGGTCACTTAACCGGTGGATGCACCAAAAGTCATGACTTGTTGCCAAATGAAAATGAAAATGCATGCAACTGTTGATCTAAATGCATGGAAATGTGATGCCAATGCAAAGAAAACAAATGCAAGAGCCGATCTTGAGAGTAAAATGCAAAGCTGATGCAAACATTGTAAACACGAGAATGGGTGATTGTAAGTGAATGCAATGCTGATGCCAATGCTAAAGTAACAAGGCAAAAAACAAAGAAATCCTGCGCATAGAGGGAACCACTGGCAGGAAAATGATAAATTGTCGGACTCATCAGTCGGATTTTAGAGGTAATCAACCTGAAGAGGCGGGATATGACATGCCGACCAAGTCTAGCCATCCCGAACGCTTGACAGCATGACGATTGTCAACCGAGTAGTTGGAGATACCAGCCCAAAGAAAAGGAGCGTGACAAACATACCATTTGTCAAACAAGAAAGAGAACCCTGTCCGCACGGACCTAGGGCTAGCAAAGTGTAGACACTCTAATTTTCTGATTTTGCAGGATGGGGATGCGGTGGCTTTTTAACTTAACCAAGGCCATTTAAATCATGGAAACCCAATTGGGCCCATAAAGGCCCACAAGGCCCATTTAAGCCCAATTAACTCTTTCAACGGCCATTAAAACCTAGTCGAGCCCACAAGGCCCACATAGGCCTATGGAGGCCCATGAAGCTCATGAAGCCTACAATAACTCAGCCCACATCTTCTTTCTCTCTCTCAAATCAACACCTCATTTTCTTTATTTTCCAAAGTTTTCCAACTAAGTTCCCAAAAACACAACAAATTCGAAGAAAATTCACTGATTGAACCCATTCTCCACTGATCTCACAATTCAGCCATGGACCTATCCTTTCTTCACTGATTTCACCACTGAACCCACTCTAATCCAGCAGCCCAGCCCGAGCCACACTCAGCCAGCAATTCAGAGCAGCCCCAGTTGTTGGATCAACTGTCGCCGGAGCTCTGGATCGTCGTCCATCTCTTGCCGGCAGCAAAGGGGACAGTCGTTAGAGATGTTTGTTAGTCTGTTAGGTGAAGCGTCAAGTTGGTTAGAACGTGGGCAGGTCTGTGGGCCAGTCGGTTACGAGTGGGAGAGGGATTCAATTGCAGGTTGTAGGGTCTCCGGCGGCCTATATAAGGAGGCAAAGAGCAATTCAAGGGGGGACTGGCATTCAGAGCTTTTCCACTGCGTGAGAGAAGAAGAGAGCACAGAGGGAGAGTTTTATGAGAGAGCAGAGAGCGAGAGGGAGAATCCAGAGCTCGAGCAGCAACTCAGAGCTCCGGCGGATTGTCTCCAACCAGGTACACTCTCTGAGCTCCTTCGGTCTTAATTTCATAGCCCCTAGGTCTTCTTCTCTCTTTCTGGAGCGATTCCAAGCGATCCAAAGGTGTTCTCTGATCGGAATCGCTCTCCGGTGCCCTGCCGTCGCCAAACTCCAACGACAGAGGTGGGGGGGAATCTAAGAGATCTCCTGGACCCCCAGGCCCTCGGTCCTCCTCCTTGTGCTCCTCCGCTCTCCAGATCAACATTCTGCCACCTCCAGGCAGCCCCACACCAGATCATCGGAGAAGACGATGGAGACCAGAGAGGAGCCGCGCGCCTCCCGTATCGCAGAGCACCGTCGACCGTCTGGGAGCACTCCACGTCATGCCCCGAGGACTCTGGAGCTTCCAGAACAGCGCCACGACCACTGGACCACCGCAGCAATGCCGCTCGCCGAAGGGAGACCGCAGCGGCGACGGCCAGGCCACCACCTTGCGCCGCCAACCCCCGCCTCGCACCGGAGAGATCCCCACAGTATCCCGTAGCCACCAGGAGTCCTGCAGCGCCACCCTTTCGCCTCCCGAGGACTCCTCCTTCCTCAGTGCCGTCGCCGGAGTCCCGTGACGGCGAAGGAGGTGGGGGGGGCTCTCCCGCCGTCCGATCGTGCACCGGCTCTGGCAGATCGTCCCTTTTCCTTCCCCTCTTGCCTCCGGTGGAGTCTGATCTAAGATCAGACCTCGGGAGGCCCCCTTTTGGCCTCCTTTGACAGCCGCCGGCGGCAACGCTCCGCCGCCGGCACCATTGTTGTTTTTATTTCTTTTTAAAAACTTTTAAAATTTTTTTGAATAAAATCCATAAGTTTTACTTTTCTTACATATAGGTTCTTCCAAAATAACTTTTAGAACTTTTTCTTGCATTTAGGTCCTGCATGTATTTTTCTTAAATGTTTCGAATAAAGTTTTAACTGAAAATATTACATGTTTTACCCTAAACAATTAAAGTAATGTTTTCTGAGTTTAAAACTATAATAAAAGTCCCCAGAGTTTACAAAATGTATTTTGCTTCAGGTAAATTGCATTGATAACCCTGGATTTCCTTGAAATGATTCTCACAGTTCATTTTTACAGTAAAAATTGCATATAAACCCTTGTACTTTCATACATATTTCAGAATGCTTATTTTACTGGAAAAATTGCATTTAGACACCTGTCTTTCACAGAAAACTTCTAGAAGGCTTATTTTGCTGTGAAAATTGCAAGGAACTCCCTGAACTTTTAAAAACTTTCCAGAAGCACATTTTCTTGGGTAAATTGCATTTTAACCCTCCTTGCATGTTTTAATCTCAGTGAGAATTACATTTTTGCCCCTGAATTTTTTCAGAACTTCCTAGAATGCCTTGTTTGCTGGGTTTTTTGCAGTTTAGCCCCTATGCTTCATTGATCTTACTTTGATTGCTTGTTTTCCTGGGTAAAATGACCATCTTGCCCCTGAAACTTCCTGGATCATTCTTCAGACTTTTTCCTTGCATTTTTACCCTGATTTTATGCTGAATTGATTTGCATGCATGCATTAGTGGGTAAATTGCATTCTGACCCCTAGAGAACTTCCTTTGACTAGGGATACGAATTTTTACCCCAGATTACTTCATACATGCATGGAATATGTTTTCCTATGAATTATCGATGATTTGGGCTTCTGAATGTCAATTTTCTTCTGAATTTATGCTTTTTGTACAAAACTCCCTAGACTTCTCACATTTGCATTCACACTTGCATTTTACATAATTTTCACATCTTTTTGCACGGATTTTCCCGTCTTTTCTTTCGTACTTGGTGCATGCTTTTCTAGCTTGTTCCGAGCTTTGTTTTCTCCTCGTTTTCCGAGTTTTTCTCGATTTTCCGCGTTTTTCACTTGTTTTGGTTTTCATCGCCCGATGGTGTACAGTAAAAGACTTACAAAGTCGACATGGTCCCAAAACAAGGATTATTTTCCCCTTTTTGATTTTCTCAGATTTATCCCCAATTTCCACTGTTTTATGAGACACTTTCTGAGAATTTCACATTTTTTCACGATTTTTCTCATCGCCAAGGGCGTATAGTAAAGCGGCATTAACAATGCCTACATTTGACCCTTGGATTAACTTTTTCCTTTGATTCCTTTTCTTTGCTTTGATTTGGCATGTTTTCAATCATCTTCATGCATGAGCATATAGAATAAGCAAGCATACATTCAGCAGACCATAGACAGTAGGAAGCCTAGAAAGACCGAGTTTTCTCAAGCGCATGGGGGTGCCTAACCCTTCTCCATGCGTAACCAGAATCCTTACCCTTCCTCTGACCCACATTCATCTTGCATTATCCATTTGGCACGGATCACACATGCATCTTTGCATCTTGTTTGCTTTCTGCCTCTTTGTGTTTTTTGGTTTTCTTCGTCTTTCCATTAAAAGACTAGGTGGCGACTCCTTTCCTTATCCTTTTTGTATTCCCTTTGGTGTTTCCGAGTCTTGTCACTTCTTCCGAATTTACCATCTTCGCCGTGATCGAATTGGATCTCCTCGTGTGTTTTCGCACATCGAAGTAGGTGGAGAACCGCGCCAAGGGTTCCACCGGTATAGTCACACAAAGGGATTTCACGCCCGATATACCCCAAAAGGAAAGAATAGAATAGGACCTTGACCACCCGGTGAAAAGGTCAAGTAGTTGGATTTCGCGCCTGCAAAAATCCAAGGAGAAAAAAACGACCTTGACCGCCCAGTCAAAAGGTCAATCAACTGCATTTTGCGTCCACGAAAATCCAAGGGAAAGGAGATGGCCTCGACCGCCCGCTCAAAAGTTCAACAGCTGGATTTCGCGCCTGCGAAAATCCAAGGAGAAAGATATGACCATGAACGCTTGGTCAAAAGGTCAACTGCTGGATTTCGTGTCCACGAAAATGCAAGCAAAGGGACCCTGACCGCATGGTGAAAAGGACAACAGCTGGATTTCGCGCCTGCGAAAATCCAAGGAAGGGGACCCTCACCGCCTAGTCAAAAGGTCAACAGCTGGATTTTGCACCTGCGAAAATCCAAGGAAGGGGACCCTGACCGCTAGGCCAAAAGGTCAACCACTAGATTTTGCGCCTGCGAAAATCCAAGGATGGGAACCCTGACCGCCAGGTTAAAAGGTCAACCGTTGGATTTTGCGCCCGCGAAAATCCAAGGAAAAGGAGACCTTGACCGCTTAGTCAAAAAGAGAAAGAAACGACCTTGATCGCCTAGTTAAAGGTCAAACAAAGGATTTCGCGCCCACGAAAATCTAGAGAAAGGAAAAAACTTGACCGCCCGGTCAAAGGTCAAACAAAAGGATTTCGCGCCCACGATAATCCAAGGAAAGCAAAGGGAAGGACTTTGACTGCCTGGTCAAAGGTCAAACAAAAGGATCTCGAAATGACCTCGACCGCTCGATTGCAGGTCGACTCTGACTGCCCAGTCAGAAGCCAAAGAAAAGGATAAGGAAATGACCTCGACTGCCCGGTCGAAGGTCGACTCTGACCGCCCGGTCAACAGCCAAAGAATAGGATCTGGCACCCATGAGGAAAAAAGAAATGACCTTAACCGCCCAGTCAAAGGTCGACTCTGACAACCTGGTCAGAAGCCAAGCGAAAAAGATCTCGCACCCGCGAGAATCCAAACAAAAAAGGAAAGCAAAGGAAAGGACATTGACCGCCCGGTCAAAGCTCAAACAAAAAGAACTTCTCGCCTGCGAAAATCCAAGGAAAGCAAAGGAAAGGACCTTGACCGCCTGGTCAAAGGTCAAACAAAAGGATCTCGCACCCGCGAAAATCCGAAAAGAAGGGATAGAAGGATCTCATCCACCCAGAATGAGAATCTGAAAAAGAAAAGTCGATGATCTCTGGATTGTCCACTGGGAAGGAAGCTGGCTCAACTGTGCAGGGAAAAAGTGTAATTGTGCTCGCTGTTG
This sequence comes from Posidonia australis, assembly GCA_024699735.1. Lineage (NCBI taxonomy): Eukaryota > Viridiplantae > Streptophyta > Magnoliopsida > Alismatales > Posidoniaceae > Posidonia > Posidonia australis. The sequence continues at coordinate 24,179 of JAMKQA010001998.1, read as the reverse complement.
GCTCTATGGTATGGAAACCGGAGTTCTTGCTGAGAAGCATGTGCAATATCCTCTAAAGGAACCTTGCTGGAGTGCCGATCTGAATTGGCTTTATTTGCAAATTTTGCAAAAGGTTGGGGCATATCTGCAATTTTCCAAAACTGGGGGGGGCCTTATTGCAAATTAGCCTGATATGGCAAATCTCCGAGGGTTGTATTGCTACTGTGCTGCTGATATTTGAAATTCTACTGAGTGCTTGCAAGTTTCTGCTCAAATGTGATTTGTCACACTCTTTGTGGGCTATTCTGCAAATTTCACGTCGTCAAGCAGTTTTCTGCAAATTACCCCACTTGGTGAATTTTTGAAGACATGTGCATTCATTTTTTTGACACTTTACACTTTGTCGTTCAAATGCGAGCTACGGAGTGTTGGGGGCCAAAACACAATTCTCGTGGCCATTTTGCACTTTTAGCCTTGGAAATTACATTATTTGCATTGCTGGTATGCAATTGGGCTCACTAGGTAACTGCCATAACTACCAACTCACATGCCATGCAGGGATATCCAGCCATGGTGACACCCAAGCACTATTCTGATGTTCTGCAAACATGGTTTGGTGCATTAACCGCTGAGGACCGTGAGTATCTGCAGGTTTGAAGTATACCATCCGCGTTGTTGAATATTGTCACGATTGAATTGAACTAGCACTTGGTATGCGCTGTGGCTAGATTCTGGGAACCCACTTTTCATGCATTTTGCTTTAGGGAGACAGAGCTTGCTTTCGCCTTGGAAGAAGTCCGACGGGTCTGCAGGCTGTTGCCATGCATGTCACCAACAAGTTTCATGTGCCATGACAGCTATGCTTCTGTGTTGCGTCAACTGACAAGCTTATCTCGAAGTGCTTGCAAGAAGCCTCATCTGCATGCTCCCAAAAGTAGTACTGTCCCCATGATCTTCTTGACTTAAAAAGGCATCTAGCATGCCCTAATCAAAGACCTAACTCCAACCAAAGAGCAGTTAACATGTCCCTAGTTGAAGATCCCGTTTTTGCTAATATTCCAACTCAAAAGGCAACTGGCATGCCCCTAGTTGGAACGTGGGCAAATGCCTTGCAAAGCGATGCAAAATGCAAAAGTGGTGTAATCGAAAATGCTGAATGCCAAATGATTTATGCAAGACTTATAAGATGGAAGCGAGATTTATGCATGGTTTATAGATGATACGTCCTCAGCACCGAAGAAGCCTTCATTGCCTGTTATAAGGAACTAGATTGTGCCCTCGACTCACTTGGTGCTACCAGGATCCCTAGGTTTATTGTAGCTCTCACTCAACCAATGGGCTTTCGAGATAAACTAGGCTCCATGCCAAACTCTTAGGGCCCTACACCTACTTTTCTCAATAATTCATTTTTCTTTTACTCCCTCAAAGACATGCTGACTTACCCTATCCCTTACTTGGAAGTAATAAACACGTAGGCTGAGGGGTGACTGCTCTTTCTTCTTTTTGATGTAAAAGAGGTGGCTAGTCCCTTTGACATATGGGCTTGGTAGGTGTACGCTTCAACTCCTTTCCAAGTTATGTGATAGGGATAGAGTCGTCTTGCATGCCTCTCTCATTGGAGCCGACATCTATCTGTAACTTCTATCTTCTTATTTCTTTTGTGCTCCAAAGTCTATGTTTTTTTTTTATTCGCACTCTCATTTTCATCCTAGCATTTTGTCTCCCTCAAGAGGTATAGGACCCTTAGGAATTTATACATTTCGCCCACTTTCTCACGAATATTGGCTCCCTTACCTCCTAGGTCACACAGGTAGTAACGCTTGAGGAGGATCAAAACTCATCCTAAGCAGGCTAGCTTCCGATTTTTCTCGTCGGGCAAAGGTTATGTCAATATCTCATAATATGATTACAGTGTAAACAAAAAGAAAGTACAATGCATATGATGCGATTTGGATGCAATAACTTAAAATACTGGAATGCTAAAGCAAGAAACATAGAGATGCATGGCCTACAATGGAATGTTTCGCAAGGCTCGGGAGTGGCCGACGATCGCTGGTAGTACGTTTCAGGTCTAGCGAAAACTTTCTCCGATTCTTGAAGAACCATAATTGAAACTTGATCCTGGTGATTTAGGCTATGGTGGTGGAACTAACTATTTTCCCCACCCTGATCTGCCGTGCTCTGCTGAGTCCTCCGCGAGCACCTCTAATTGTTCTTGGAATAAAAATGCCCAGCTCTCCAACTATGTCATCTGTCAGGCTCTTTAAGTTTGCCTTCTGAGCAAGATCTTGCACTATTGCTGCCTAATGCACTGCTGACTGTTCTGAGCCTGACAGCATTGTATAATTCTATAACTGCTTATAGGTCTGTTCTGACTCTGAATGACCATTCTCTGAGAAAAATTATTCCAAATAAAGCCAAATTGTTGGCGACTGTGACATTAAGGCAATGAACAAACTCTGGTTTGGATTCATGACACCTGCACTGGTGAAGTTAGTTAAATTGCGGAAAATGATCATGATTGGGGACTTACAGGAGCATGGGGATCTCTTCGGCTGGTACTGACGCTTACATCCCAATCCATCGTACTCTCTTCGTTCTTCTACCTTGATCGGCTCGACGGTTCCTTGACCGTATCGCCTAAGGGATTCCTTTCTTATATCCCCAGTTGCGACATAAGTTTTCGACCATCGGGCAAGGGTTGTTGTGAATGACCAAATGGCTGACAGACTCAAGAGCGAGAATGAGATTAACTAGCTCAAATCGGTTGATACGATATAGAAAACCAAAGGGTTTGAAGCTAGAGCAGAGACTGCCTCAACGATAGGACGAATTAAACTAAAGACTCCTCGGAACCACCGTGGAAGGATAAATACAACTAACATGGAAAAGGAGAAAATACCTCATGAATAAGATTGATAGAACAAATAAAAGATCAGATAGAATCAACAAAAAAGATGGAATTAACTCCCGAGGGGCCTATTGCTCCCGGGGCTGAATGTTGAGATAATGGCTAGCTAACTATATTGGGTTGTGCTGTTAGTGCTTTTGCGGCTGCTGATGTGGGTGCGGGGCCTGCCGCCTGTGTGTTAATCACAATGACCTTCTGGTCAATCAAGTCCTGGATTGCGTTCCTAAGTGTCAAGCAATTATCCATCGAATGACCTACGACTCGATGGAAATTGCAGAACACATTCGTGTTATATCAGGTAGGAAGCGGACTTGGTCGCGGGCGAATCTCAGGCAGCCTCAAGAGGGATGCAACTTTGGGGAATACCATACACAATGGCTCCACTAACGAGGTATAGTGGCGCCTATCACGGTGTTGCCGCCTCGACTGCGGATGTGCTAATGGCGGGCGCATCACCACAGGTGGGGTAGGATAAACTGGAGTGGTAGTGGGAATTATGTGTGGCGCATGAGGTGCTCTAGGTGAGGGCGTAGGTGCATAAACTAAATGATGCTGAGGAGGCAGATGGACATTCGTCGGTGCAGCAGGGGATTTAACGTAAGAAACTGTATCCATGGAGGAATCCCACATCTGGGGTGGATTGGCATTGTGGTTGCTGTTGTTGTTACTGCTGCTAGCACCACTATGTGAGGAAGTGGCTTGCTTGGCAAATACAGAGAGTGATGGAAAACAACTGTCGCTCAGTGAACTCTCAACACGGGCACCCGCCAGAAGCAAAGCAGAAAAATTAGTGACTGGCAGAATGCTGAGCAGAGCCCCAACTGCTGGCTGTGCTCCTCGGATCATGATCTCAATAGACTCCATGTCGGAGGGCCTATCTTTGACCTGCGAAGCCAAGGACCACCAACGTCCAACATACTTCCCAAATGTTTCTTGGGGCCTCTACTTGATTGCGACTAAGTCCTCGCGCTTTAGGACTATGTCGAGGTTAAAGGAATACTGTTCAAGGAACGCCTGTGTAAGGTCGTCCCAAGTCTTGATGGTGGCCATGTCGAGGGAAGTGAACCACTTCAACGCAGGCCCCGTAAGACTCTTCTGGAACAGACGGATGAGCCATCTCACGTCAGCTTAGAGCTGGGTGAGGTCTCCGCAATAGGCTTTGAGATGGAAAATTGGAGAACCCCTACCATTATATTTTTCGAACTCTAGAATTTGAAAGTTCGGTGGGAGAGTTGCCTCTGAAAAATAACAGAGGTCCCAGAATTGGTAGGACCGACAGTCCCCGCCTTGCACTTATCGGAGTGTGCGCTCCAACTCATTCACCCTCGCAAGGAGAGCGTATGGAGCTACTGCAGTCGTGAATTGTGCAGCAGATGCGGGAGCCACGTACATTGTATGGATCGCCCATAAGGGCTCCTCCGGATCCAAAATTATGTCGTCTGGTGCTACGACAGGATGGTCAATGTACCCGTGCATGGGTGTTGTGTGTTGTGTGTTGTGGGGATAAAGGATGAGGCATGTGTCTGGTACAAGGGTGAGGATAAAGCAGTGGGTGGTGCTACAGTAGGTGCAGAATGTGGGAGTAAGAGCTGTTAGACCGGAACAGCCTCGGGTACAATGCTCACGACGTGTGCTCCCGTCAGCCAGGATGGCTGACCACCAGATAGTAGAAATGCATGCCGTGGTGGGTGTTGTGGCGGTGTTGAAAAAGACAATGTCAACACCCCTATCCCTGGAGAGACGAGGGATGGCGACGGATGTAGGGGTGGTGCAGTGGGTGCAAACTAGGGTCCTAGAGCCGGTTGCAAAGGCAACTCGGGAGTCAGGAAGGACAAAGCTGAGAAGGACTGGAGTGCCAGTGCCAATCCCTACAACTGCTGGGCGAGAGCCGACATGTGTTGCAGCTACGCGGTCATGGGATCATCGCCAGTGGCTCCAAAGGATGGAGGCAGAGCAGGAGAAGAAACAGAAGGTTGAGACCCCAGTTGTGCAAACTTAGGGGAGGCTACTACAGAGACAGCCACAGTCAGAAAAGGGCTGGTAAACGCATAGCCCTCGGGAGGAACAGACTCAACTGTTGAAGCCCCAACAGCAGTAGAAGACCAAGAAGGTGGTCCCAAAGGTGGGGTAGCTAAAGGGACACAAAACTGGGGTGCCAGAGGTCCTCCCGAAGCCAAGGCAAAAGCAAGAGCAGCGGTGACAACTAAAACAGAAACAAAGGAAGGGTACACCAAAATGGGGACCTCATCCTGAACAGTAGGGGAAAGGAGCTTGCTGGTATGCTGGGTCATGGCGAATCGCGAGCGAGTACGGATCCTAGGACGAGCTATCGTCGAAAGTGACGGATAACTCAGGAAACGTGGTCGAGAATGGGGTCACAACGAAAGTCAGTGAAAGGAAAAGTCTCGAGCACAGACTAAGGAAACTCGCACGCTGACAAGAAATCTATGCACATAAACAAACAAGTTAGAAAAGATGCAATGTTTATGGTGGTATGAGATGCAAAATTCAAGAATGCCGCTAATATACGCTCCCTCGCAGCCTAAGCGAGTCCTACCAAGCCATCTACTCCAGGTTCACATAGGGATGAATAGGTTTCCGATTTAAAGTTAGAGAGATTAAGGTCTCCATTTTAAATCCCAGCCAAAGCTTAGGCAGTGAACAGGTAGTGCGTTTGGGACTCGTCCTCTGCCAAAGTAGTAGGTTGTACCCTCTACTAACACCGACACGACCCCAGACAAGAGGTGACACACCCAATATTTCATTCCACGCCAAAACCATAGGATGAGACATCGAGAAATGATCTTCGCAAACTATATAGGTAGACTCAAGAGATGAGAAGATGCATGTCCTATATGATGACTGCAAATTATGCTTTGAGTCTTTTACATGTAACTTTATTGAACCACGGGGGAAAATTTACAATTTGTCATTAGTTTACCTTATGTTTTATTGATTTTAGTTTTTTAAATTTTCATTAACCAAATGGAAAGAGCAGACATGTCTCTAATCTCTTAAACATGACATATACAAGAAGGAAAAGAAACATACAAATCAGCCATGAATTAACAAACAGAAGCATGTGCAAGTTATGTGCAACAGTGGTGACATAGAAAATGTAAAAAAGAAACACCTATTATACAAAAGGCATGCATGTAAGAAAGCACCTCTTATAAAGGGACAAGCAAAGCAAGGAAATAAGCAAGGAAAGAAGCCAAAGTAAACGAGAAACCCAAAACAAAAGTCAGGATCTGGTTATCCCCAACGGAGTCGCCAGTTCCTGTAACCATGCCGGCGACAACCTCGGGCTTGGCCCGGAAGGCCAAATGCGGGAGGGTCGGCAATGTTACGGCAAAAACAATAAAATAATGATAAAAATGCAGGAATCGCCACCTAGTCTATTTAAAAACGGAAGACGAGGAAAACCATTTAAAACATTCAAATCATGCAATAAAGCCAATGGAAAAGGTCATAAACCAGAAAATTAGACAAAGATTACTGTTACGCACGAGGAAGGTATTAGGCACCCTCGTGCACCCGAAAAATCGATCTTTCTATGGATTTCTCATTTACTTATATGAAATGTCGACTTTTCAACCTGTTCTGTACGCCCGATGGCATATGCAATGCCATGGTATATGTGACTGGTGCCTTATGCTAAACATGAGTGTATGGACTGTAGGGTATGTCCTAATGCTCAGAAATGTCACCCATGTAATGGGTCAAGCACCGGTGCAAGGATATTACACGGATATGATCAAAAGATCAAACAACATCGAGCGATTTTCATCATCGCTTTACTATATACAAAACATGATTTATCATGCATGAAAAGGACAGAAAACAAAATAGGATCTTCTTGATATACTCAGGAAGACAACCAGAGAAAACCAAAAGCAAATCAAAACAAGAAACATGTTAAACATAATGCCAAATGCTACTGCGTGCAACAGAAAATAGGCTGGTGCGCCAGACTGGTGCTCCAGTCTGGTGCGCCACCTATGTGCTCTACTGATGCCAGGAAAGCGTGCTAGAGAAAATCATAAATACGACAGTAAATCAGAATGCCATGCAATGTAAAATTCTTGTAAACTTGCAAACTCAACAGAAAATGCAACATGAGTATCTTATCAAAATCCAAACAAGAAAACACACGATGAGTCTTGTGCTCAAGAGCTGTATGCTTCACATAAGACCACACCATCCCTATGCTAAGTAAAAACAACAAGATTCAACCATGCTATCCAGATCTGGATCATGGAGTGATGCATAAGAACCTCCCAAACAGGAGTTCATGGGGCAATCAACTCACTAGATTTCAGCAACTAGCTGAATATGCAAGATGTAAAAAGGACTTAAAACAGTTTCATCCAAGACTGAAATCATACATGCAAAGACATGCCATATCAGAGAATACACACCATAAAAATCAAAGTCAAAAACACCTGGGAAAGCATGCAGGTAATGATGCAAAGATGATGATTTATACTCTGACCAAACTGGTGCACCAAAATGGTGCACCAGGATGGTGCTCTGGTTAGGTGCGCCACCTTGGTGCTCTAGTGTGGTGCACTCCAAGAAATCTGAATCAGACTGTTGTCTGATTTTAGATTCTGATCTAGATGCATTAGATTAATTGTGATTTATCTTTAACCAGATTGATTAATCAGATGGTGAAAAGCTGAAATATGATGAAAAGCAAGCAATGAAAGTCTTTTTACCATCTCTTTTTAAATCAAGCAAGATCATGGGTTAAGGATAGAAATTATTTGCATAGTAGATTCTAAAGAGCATGCAATGAGATAATGAACTTAACAATCATATGCAAATGGTGAACATATAAAGGGTATATTTGCAGCTCATTTTATAACAAGTATTTGCATGAATCATGATTCATTATGTAAAAACAGAGATTATATGATGCATAATTTAATATGGCATTGGAGCATTGTGAATAAACATGTAGGAGTAATCATCTCATCACAAAAACATCATGAAAACAGCTTACTAACAGATCAGATATCTTGTTCTTTTACATGCTTTTACATGATGTAATATCTAGAGCTTAAACATAAAGATAAGTGAAAGATGAGTAAGGATCTTACCATGCTAGTGGTGTTTCCTCATTGAGGCTCAAGATAATACTTCCTTGTTGCTTTGGATTGGTTGAAGATATCTTCAGGAAACGAGAGAGAGTTGCTGGGAATAAGTGAATGGCTTCACCCAGTGTGCTAAATGGTTGCCAATGAAGGTCTTTTTATAGAGTTCCACAAAGGTAACTCCCATGGGATGCAGACAGTCTCGCAAACAAAGAGCTTGACGTAGATTTGCAATGAATATCCGCTGACGAGGGTTACAAGCACGAGAGATGGAAAGTCGGCAGCTAGGACTCTGAAAAGTAGTTGTGCGCCAGGATAGTGCGCTGGTTAGGTGCGCCACCTTGGTGCTCCAGCTTGGTGCGCCATTTTAATGTTCCTGCTTGGTGCTCCAGTCAAGTGCTCCACAATGATGCTCTCTACTAACTATCTGAATTGCTAATTGGGTCATAGGCTTGTGATCGATTTGTGCAATGATCTCTGACTAGTTAAAAATGTCAAATAGGATTTAAAAGTGATTGTGCATCCCGCATCCAAAACAACATCTAAAGAGTTTATCTATTAACCACTTCAAAATCGGAATGTCTACGATATCAATTCGTACTCTAACATCGAATTTCCAAGAACAAACTGATCTTTCTGATTGAGACTTCAGTTTTTCTCATCAAGTACAGTGAAAATGCAAATAAACCACATTTTAAAATGTAAACTAAGCAAGATAATTAAGGACAATTGATGAAGATTAGTACACAAGCTTTTCTCTGAAGAAGCCAAGACTCATCTATCATGACACCTCCATTGCAAACCAAAAATCACAGCAAAATAATGATTGAATAGCAACTGTTCAGCATCTTATGAGATGCTCTTGGTTCTTGGTTATACAGACTAACTACTGAACACCTAACATAAAGAAATAAAATAAAACATATACAACGTAAAACTTATCTTAGTCTCAAGGTATGGTGATCCACCTATGAAGTGTCCTAAAGTCAATGCTTTGATCTTAGAACAAAAATTTCAAAAACTCACATAGGAATCAATTTCGAAGTATCCACCATTTCGTGCATTGCAAATATTAATTTTCCATTACTTCATCCAAGAATTGATAGAAACTTCAAATCGTGTAGTATATCAACTTCAGATTGCCCAACCTATTTAGTAATAAGAATAACAGAGAACACTAGTAAATAAAAAAAATCATGGAAAACTCTTGGTCGGTTGAACTAAAAAGCACTGAATCATCTTTATTGACATCAAACATAGACATGATCTTGTTAAATAGACGTAAACACCAACAGAACTCCTTCACATAAAATGACAGGCAATTCTAGTCTTGCTAATCACGAAAGACCAAGATTCCCTAGAATACTGCGTATTTTGTGAGAACACGAATCTTCAAGAAATCTAATAACCTTATTTCATTAGCAAATACAATATCTAAAGAACTTATTCTATTATACTCACTAGCTTAGTCACAAGAAAATCCGACCATTAGCAATTAAAATCTTTCAAAACAATATTTTTTATACTACAGTGGTTATATTTTGTTATCTAATAAATTAAATAACACAAGGAAATAGGCTAAGCTGAAAAAGAAAACTATGCAATCAACACTTACAGTAGAATCATAAGAAAACAAAGAAAGGCTTGTCAAAGAAAAGAAAATAAAATAAGAAAAAAAATAAAAGAGAAAAGGCAATAAGGGCCATCTCATTTTCACATTGTGCATTTTTTATAATTTACATTTACCTCTGTATTTTTAGAAAGGTAGAACAACATGTCGATGTGAAAGGATAAGGAGGAAGATGAGCTAAGACACTAAACAGAGAAATGATATAACTCCCACACAACCTCCACACTGCATGCCATTATTATATATATAAGGAATGTGCATACAATATCCGTATAAAACACATATACAGTACAGATACAATCTACCAAGTATTAGTTACGTAATAACTTCTTTACTCCCCCTCAAGCTCAAAACAATAGGATGAATGTTAAGCTTGAATCTTAGATGTTCGAAACGGTCTTTAGAAAGAGTTTTGGTAAAGACATCTACGAGCTGACACGTAGAGGTGATGAAGCAAGCCTGAATAGCGCCACGACGGAGGTCCCTGATAAAATGAAAATCGATGTGACGAGTTTTGACATGGAAGATGGAGTTATGAGCCATGGCAAGAGTAGACAAGTTGTCACATAACAGCAACGGTGCCACGGTGAGACAAACGCCAAGTTCCCTGAATAAGAAGCATAGCCATCGGAGGTCGACGATGGCAGAGGCTAGGGCACAATACTCAGCTTCTGTGAAGGAATGAGAGACGGTGACTTGTTTCGTTGATGTCCATGAGAGTAAATGGGAGCCTACATAGATACATGTCCCCATGATGGAGTGTCGGATGTCAAGATCTGTCACCCAGTTGGAATCGGAATACGTCAATAGAGTAGGAGAAGAAGAGTTGCTTATGAACAACCCATGATAGAGCATATGTTTGATGTAACGGTAGATACACTTTACAGCAATGAAATGACTTTGTTTTGGATCATGGAGGAACTGAGCGACTTGACTAACAACATAGGAGATGTCCGACTGTGTAAGGGTCAAATACTGAAGTGCGCCAACCATTTGCCGATATAGTGTGTTGTCGAAGAAGACCTTAAAGGAGTTCTTGGATAGTTTGGTTCGAGGAGCCATCGGAGTAAAGCAAGAGGAGCAATTGCTCACACCAAAACACTGTAAAACGTCTTTAGTGATTTTATTTTGAGATACTAATAGTCCAAATGATTGATGGGTTATCTCTATGCCAAGAAAGTACCCAAGCGTGCCTAAGTCACGACATTCAAAAGTTAAACATATGTTGTTGATAAACTGAGTTACCAGTGTGGAGTGACCACCCGCAACTATTATATCGTCGACATAAACAATTAGGGCAATGATATGGGTGGACCTCTGTTGAATAAATAGAGATGGATCAGCCAAACTGTTATAAAAACCCATGTCTGTGAGATAAGCTTGCAGGCAAGAATACCATGCACGAGGGGATTGTTTAAGTCTATAGATTGCTCGGTTTAAACGACACACATGAGTGGATTGCGGTAGATCTTGGAACCCCTGAGGCTACCTTATATACACAATTTCATTAAAATGGCCTTGTAAAAAGGCATTACGAACATCTAGTTGCCATAATGTCCAACGTTGAGAGACAGCCAGTTATATCACAGTCTGAATAGTTGATGAAAGCCTTTAGTCATGAGCCATGCTTTGTACCGCTCTATAGTGCCATTAGCATGTTGTCAGATTTAGTAGACCCATCCACAACCAATGGTAGTGTAATCAAGTGAAGGAGGTACAAGCATATAGGTGTCATTTTTTATAAGGGCATGATATTTGTCTTGCATTGCTTGTTGCCATTTTGGAATGGCACTAGCCAGAGCGAAGGAGTGGGTTCATGCAGGCTAGGCTGGGTTGTTATAGTGAAGCCACATGGAATTGATTGAGTGGATTGTAGGATGTCTTTCATATTGCAAAAGCGACAAGGAGCAGAAGATTCCGATGAAGAAGGCTGACTAAGTCAGTATGGAGCAGAGGTCTTTGGGGTGGTACCATTAGAGGATTGCGATGGTGGGTTAGGGTAGTCTGAGGAAGACGAAGGATGAACAGAGGCCTGTGGGATGGATAGCTGACAACTAATAGGTAGAGATGAAAGATGATCGTGGGATCGGGTGACTTGTAAAGGGAAAGGAATATTTCTAGCAGATGGGCCACAATGAGTTTAGGCAGAGAGTGTGATTGATGGGCTGGAGTGGGGAATAGTGCTTGGTCATTGGAGAAAAGGAAAAGATGGATAAAAGGAAGTGAACGACTATGGTTGTGTGGCTGGTATTTTAAAAGGAAAAATGGTTTCATCAAAATGTAACATGTCTAGATATATAAACCCGTTTTGTCTTGACATCCATGCACCTATATCCTTTTTAGTAAAAAGCATATCCCAAAAAAATGTATAATGTAGATCGAGATTGCCATTTATTAAGGGTGTATGGTGTTAGGAGAGGAAAACATGAGCAACCAAATATCCATAATAAATGATAGTTGGGTGCATCAAATAAGCGCTCATAAGGAGAAATATCTTAAAGATTAGGAGTGGGCAATCGATTGATTAAAATGACCGCAGTCAGAACAGCATCAATCCAATATTGAAAAGGTAGACCAATTGTGTATAGTAAACACTGGGTTTTCTCAGAAATATATCGTATCTTCCATTCAACAACCCCATTTTGTTTGGAAGTGTACGAAAAAGAGCGCCAATGTAGAATACCATGTTGGTGAAGATAATTAACAAATAACTTGTTTATAAATTCTCCACCCCTATCAGTTTGAATAACCTTGATAAGAGAATTGAGTTGCTTTTCCACCATATTCTTAAAGGTGCAAAATATGTTGAATGCTTCATTCTTACGTCTCAAAGGAAATAACCAACAATATTTGGAATAATCATCAACTGTTACAAGATAATATCAAAATCTCATAATAGAAGAAATTGGAGATGGACCCTATACATCCATGTGAATCAAATGTAGAGGATAATAGGCGATAGATTCACTTCATTGGAAAGATAACTTGTTGGCTTTAGCTAGAGGGCAAATATAACAAGGAGAAATAGTAGAGGTATCCAGAATGGGTATCCTAGAGGATGAGATAATCTGGCGAAAAATTAAGGAAGACGAATGTCTGAGCCTGACATGCCATGTATCAATAGAAACCCTAGTGCAAACGAGAGCTTGAAGAGTAGTACTTGGAATAGAAGATCCTTGAACATGATAGAGACCATCCACACTATAAGCATAGAGCTTTGTTTGACCTGTAGTTTTGTCCATCATGAGAAATCCAATGCCATCAAGTATGAATGAACAATTATTTTCCGAGACAAAGCATTGAATAGAGAGCAAATTTTTTGTTAAGGCAAAAACAACTAATACATTATTGAGGAATAGATGACTTGTAGTAGTGGGTAAAGTGGAAATCCCAATATCTGTAATAGGGAGACGAATTCCATTCCCTACTAAGATTTAATCAGTACCTGTATAAAGTTGGGATGATATAAGAGTTGAGACCGACAACGTCATATGTCAAGAAGCCTCAGAGTCAAGACACCAAGTTTGCTCCATCGATTCCTGAATAGAGGCAGATGTCATAAAATTTGATAAGGTGTCAACGGAGAAGGCATAGTTGTTCCTGTCGAGGCACGTGCGAGCATAATGGTTGGGCTTGTTGCAAATTTGGCAGACAGTAGTAGTCCTGACAGCTGATGAAGATGGTAGAAGCGATGGTTGATACGATGGCGTTGGAATGAACGAACGATTTCCTCCACTAGGATAATAAGCGCCTTGAAGGAATAAAGGAATGCAAGACCGACCACGTCCGCGGCCTCAACCTCAACCACAAGTGGTAGAGCTGTCCTTGGAAGTGGGTTCAGTGGACTACTGTTGAGAAGGCACAGTCGCTGTAAATGCAGTGGGGGGTAGTAGACGAAGCTGAAGTTAAATGCTTCTGAAGATTATCCTTTTGGAGGAGGAGGTCGAAGAGTTCATCAAAGGTGGTGGACGACCAAAGATGAAAAGAAGTGATAAACTCCTTAAACTCGAAGCCAAGTCTGTCAAGAACGAGATCAATAAGATCCGTTTCAGAGATGGGTTGTCCGACGACTACAAGGGAGTCAGAGTGGAATTTGACAAGAAGTAGATACTCAGACATGGTTTGATTTGTAGTTTTCTTGATATTGCGGAGGAGATCTTTGATGAGGTAGATATGGGTTCGCGACAGCAGAGAGGCACTTGTCAAGAAGAATCTAGGCTTCAAAGGAGGTGGTGCACGGGAGAATAATGCCTCGTATACTTAATGAAACAATCGCTAGGATCTAGGAATACACCAATCGATCTGCCTTGAGCCAGTGACAGTAAGAAGGATTCGGTACATCGTTGGAGAAAGTAGCAATCGAAATGGATGCAAGAGGATCCAGGCGATGGGAAAATTCATGGATAAGGAGGACGTTTTTGAACTGAACTTGCCAACACAAGAAGTTAGAACAATCCATGAGTGAACAATGTTGAATGAAATGGACAGAGAAGGAGAATTTATAGAAGAAAGAATGGAGGAGGCTTGATTAAGAGAGGATGATGAGCTTGCAGCCATGCCGGAAGAGGAACCAGGAGAGCTCTAATCTGATATCATGTGAAAGGATAAGGAGGAGGAAGATGAGCTAAGACACCAAACAAAGAAATGCTATAACTCCCACCCAGCCTCCACATTGTATGCCACTATTATATATATAAGGAATGTGTATACAATACCCGTATAAAACACATATACAATACAGATACAATCAACCAAGTATTAGTTACATAACACCTTCTTTGGTCAAGACTTTTAGAACCTTCTTTTATGTTTTATTGATATGCTTCTTCCTCTAAACTTGAGTTCTAATCTCTTATAACTTACGCTCATAGAGAATTAGACAGTAATGCTGATATCTGAATTAACACTATGTGCAAGCAATAAAGGGAAAAAAAAAGGAATTACAAATTAACATGGAAAATCAATATGAATCGAACAATCATATAACCTTCTTTAGGATTTTATTTGTCTCATCCCCAATAGGTTAGTTTTTCTCTCTAATCCATTGAATTGGGGTCTATTTTCTCTTCATTCTTTTGAAGATTTTAATTAGGAAAAAATAGTGTATATATTGCAAAGGTATACAACGAACAAACATATATCTATTTAAGCTAATTTGAAAAGATAATATAAGGATTTAGTTCCTATGGGACTTACTTGGAATTATAACAAATGAGCTGGTCTTAGTTACAATAATACATTGTTATTTTATAACATTTTACAAGGGCAGAAAACATAAACACACTCAGTTAATGTTGGATGCAATCATGAGACAGAATGAAGACCCAACTCGTGAAATTAAAAAATATGTTAGTCAAGATATTCTTCAAAAGTTCATAGGAGGTGCAACCAATTTTTGAAGTTTAGAAAAAATTAATAACACTAAATAACTGATATATAAACAAATGTTTAATCAGTGCTCTCTAAAGTTCAAATTACAGAATCATGCATGGGAATTGTATCAAGATTCTTACCGAATACTAGAATTTTTCACAACCAACTCAAACATTAATTATAGACTTATACTTTACGAGCTTTTCAAAAACATGGATTTTGAGAAAATGTAAAGAAGTTGTTCCCTTGAGCAATGCTAAGGACGTGCTAATATAAAGTACCATGGTAATCCAAATTAGTCATTCTATGTAAATCCATTGCTGAAAGCAAATCTATTGCGAGCTTCGAGGATTCAAACCTAGCACAACAATATGAATTGTAACGGAAAGAAGGAAAAAATATTGCATTGCATATAACTTGCAATGTCAGATTAAAAATCAGTTGAAGTGACGCAAAACTTCAGAAACATCAGCAACTTGACGTTTCTTATATACATTCTGATGTAGGCATGGCATAACTAATTAGATACAATTTAAACTTGTAGTAGAATCATATCTTAAAATCCTAGTTAAATTGCCGTTGAGGCCATCTAATACCAACTATGCTATGTGCAAAACATATCCTTTTTGCATCATGATATTTATCATTATGAACCAAAAGTGATGACACCAACAATCACGAATCCAAATTCCATACTCCAAAGTTCTCATCAATGAAGCTTGAACATCCATCCTCTTGAGAGAAATATATGGCTTAAGACATCTTCCTTTCCACACACACCCAAAAAAAAAAAAACCAACTTGGACAGTTTAGTCCAAAAGTTAAGGCATTAATTAAAACCTAGTCATGAAACCATGGCGTAGAAGGAGAGTTTACAAACCGCCTCTTCTGATAAGAGCAACAAAACACCAATAGAGCCTCCATAGGCGGAGGAACAACAACCAGTTCATATATCAAAACATAGAGATTGAAACAAAACCAAAGAAGTGAACAACCCAGATCCAATCGTACTGCAATGTGGAGCAGGTGCCGGTCAGCGCTAACAGAAAGGAAAGAGCTAACCGCAAAAGGAGAGAATCCACTCAAGATGACCGTGCCTCCTCCCTGCAGCATGTAGAATGGCCAAGAACAGATCCTTCTGGTTATACATCCAAGTCGAGAGTGAACTTTGGAGTGAATTACCCAATGGCGAACTAACAACTTGTGAGGCCCAGTATATCCCATCTCCCGTGCATGGCCGAGGAAATCCTCCAACCCCTGGGTCCTATATGTGGGCACCTGATATCTACTAGGGTTCCCCACCCCAGTTTCAAAATTCCTTTCTATTGCACTTAAAATCTCTTTTTTCTTCCAATATGTCATGTCTTTCTCTTGTTGGTTTCTCTATTGGTAAAATTGCAGCAAATCTTCTTTTTCTGCAATGTTGCTTCTATGATCTTAGGAGCATTGGCTGCCATGGCCCACATGAAAGTCAAAGGACACCTAGCTTGTAGTTCAATTGGACGTCTGTGGAAATTAAGCTAAACAAAGATAAAGTGGGTGCTGGTTTATAACAGTCAAGAAAATCCATCTGTTGGAGTCACATCCGAAATCAAAGTCAAAAAGACCTCTAGCTTAAGCTAGACAAATATGAACTAAGAGGGTACCGGTTTATAATAGTCAAGAAAATCTATCTATTGGAGTCTTGGAGGTTAGGTTTCACTTATATCAAAGTGCAACCATGCATGCACGATACCTCTACGGAAACCAGACGCATGGGAATATTGAAACCCAGCAAGGAACCAACAAAAACAAAAGCGGTGCATGCTGCTCATGAGCACAAAAGATCAGGAAGTATAAGAACATGGAACATCCTCCGGTGGCATCAAGACAGGCATGCACAACAAGCCCCATTAACTTTCTAATTTCGTTCCTACACTCTACCATCCGATGGACCACTAGACACCCACACCCCCATTAGCATGTCTTTCTCCCTTGTATCCTCAAGACAAGGGAGTGAACTGTGAGAACAAGGAGGAAGAAGTGCCCTAGTCAAAGTGCAGGCCTGGCAAGAACAAAAGTGTGAGCAGCACATTCAAGAATAGGATGCTGACAGCCTACAATAATAGACTTCTGTGATTTGCGCCCACTGACCCATCCCTACTACTCTACTATTTGAATCTAGCTCAGAAAAGTTAAAGCACAGAGAGAGGCCGGGAGAGAGATGAAACCAAGGCAACAATCATAATTCAGTTCGTGAACAGTGATGTTGGTCCGTGATCTACCTGGCTCTAGGAAAAGAGGAGAGGTTATGCTACAGGAACTCAACAACAATGCGTGCAACATTTCAAGCAAGGCTGCTGCAACCTCTTCAGGATAGAGATGTGGAAGTACGAGTACGAGCTGAAGAGAACAAACCCAAAATATCGCCACAAGAAAAGAGATGTCTCCGAGACCAGCACAGACGGAAGAAGTTTTAAAATGCTAAGAGAGAAAAAACAACTCACCTTTCAAACAGACAAAAAAAAGAAAAAAGAAAAAAAAAACAACTCTAGCGTAGAAGCCAATAAATGGATGATGATCATATGAGCAGATACATAAATGTTTCCAACCAACAAATGACAGATTAGATACAGAAAACACTCCCCTCATGATCATCTTCCCCATGCATCATTTCCAGCTGAACAATAGCAAGAAAAAAAAAAACAAAAACTAAAGGAGGAGGAGAAGAGTTAATTCATGTAATTACCATATGCCGTACCGCCACCCATAAGAGTACCAGTAGTCCCACCGGCATAGACATCGGAAGCTCCACCAACACCATAACCACCACCACCACCCAAATGCAATTCGGACAGATTTGGAATGGCATTGTTGCTGTTCTTGTTTCCCTCATCTCCATTATGGTGCCTCTCCTTGAGACCTTGATCATAGAGAAACCCCTTGAACACATGCCCACCAATCCTCACCATGGCCTGGTAAGCGTACTCCCCGTCTCCATCATCCACAGACGTCACCTTCACACACTTGAACACCGCCGGCGCCCGAACTTGCCCCGGCAAACTCTCTTCTGTACCACCACATATACACATTTCAATTGTCAACAACTAAGACAAAGAATATCCCAACAAATTAATGACTCAAACCAAGAAAGGAAATTAGCAAACCTTGGTGACTAGAGCTGGTGTCGAAGCTACGAGGAGGTGTGTTGGAGTTGGAGGTGTTGGAAGTGGCGGCTGTCAACCTTGGCTTCTTGGAAGCAGAAGTCGACCCAGAAGACCCTACAGCAGCACCGGTGGTGAGCTGGGTCTCGCGACGGCGCGCCGCGGGTACCCAAGTGCTCTTGACATGAGTTGAGCAATCGAAACCCCGACCCTTGCAGCAAGTCCGGCATCTTCTGTGAGTACAGTCTTTCTTCGCCTGGTTGCCGCAATCCTGGCACGTCGCCGTGGAAGTCGACGAAGTTGGCAGGGAGATGTTGGCTCCCAATCCCCCAGCGCTATCCAGCATTGTTGCGAGAGGCATGGCCATTGGCTTGCGGAGATTAGGGTTAGGGTTGAGGTTGAAGGATGAGGGTTGCTGTTGTTGTTGCCATAGGTGGATGGCGGCGGCGGCGGCGGCGTTGCGGGAGTGGTCTTCGACGTGGTAAGGGGAGGTGGAGAGGAGGGGAATTATGGGTTGGTCGCCTCCCCCAGCGGCAGCGGGGGCTACGAAGAGGACGTCGCGGAGACCAACCATCGACATGTCGGCGGCGACCCCGTAGTTGAAGGGTTGGCGGGCAGAGACGGTGGAGGAACTAGCCGGAGCTGAAGTAGTAGCAGCACCACCCCATAGCATTCCAGCTGCTGCTGCCGCTGCTCCACTAGCTCCGGTGGCGGAGGCAGCGGCAGCGGCAGCACTGAAGCCGAGGCAGAGGTCGTCGCCTCGGCCAGTGGCGGAGGAGGCCACCCAGTCTGCGAAGGCTCCGGTGTCCGATGGTAGGCGCCTTCCAGAAGCCACCTTTGAAAGGTGCAGGTGGTATACCACAGCTGGTGGGGAAGAGAGGATCCTGTGATCTTACTGGAATCCTATTTGATGCATGTATATATATGTCTGCCTCGTGATAATAATTCTAATGGAAACAGAAACTGGAAGTGAATGGGAAACAGAAACTGAAAGTGAATGTTTGGATAATGATTATTCAAAAATGGCCCAGGAAACTTACAGACACACTGGCAGTAGAGGCAGTGGTAACGGTAGTGTTACCATGAGATATGGGAATAATGAAGTGGTTCTGTTTGCCATCTTCAATGATGGATTTCTTTTGTGTGTGAGAGAGAGGTGTGAATTAATAGATGTGGAGATAGATTGATGATAGATCGCTTGGTGTAGGGAAGGAAGAGATATATATATATATGGAGAGGGAGAGGGGGGTAGAGGGGATAGGGGACTAAGGGGTGGGAGTCTGAAAAATTCCTCCTGAAGAGAGATCTAATAGAATTCCATCTTCTACCAGCTGTCTTTCTTCTTACTTCTGTTTTGCAGCAGAAGCAGAAGTCTGATTTTTATTCTGTCCTCCTGCCTCTGCTCAATTGCTGCCGCTTCTGCTTCCTCCAGCCTGCTGCTGCTGCTGCTGCTGCTGCTGCTGCTGTAAGTTGTCAAAAGTTCAGGCCATGGCGTATTGCTTTGCTTATATTAAAAAAAAGAAGGCTCCTTCTCCTCTCTCTCTCTCTCTCTCCATCTTTTCCCTTCTTTGGTGGTGTTGTTTTTTATGTCTTGTTTATGATTCTTGAGCGATGGATGATGGATTCTATGTTTTGTACAGTGACAAAGAGACACGTGCAGGGTGCATACTTGTGTGACATCTTGGGGACGCCCAGTCCCGTGTCCTACGCCCCTCCTCGCCCTTGCCTGATGCGAGTTGATTGAATGAATGGATACTCTCAGAAGAGCTTTTGACCTTCTTGATCTTTACAGCACTGTAGGTCGATTGAAGTTTTACCATTCTGTGTCTGAAGTGAATTTTTCAAATGTTTCTTATCGTTATGTTATTTAAATAAGAAAATAAAGTCAGTTTAAATTAGGGGCTGTCGCAATTCTGGTCACAGACTCATAGCCATTCAATGTCCGACATCTTAAATTTGACCTGTTCGAGTGGCATCAACCAGAAAACATCTAATGCATACTGGTACCATTGGTCATGACCAATATATTTTGAAATAGAGAACATGCAAAGGAAATTTTTAAAAGTGCATATAAAAATTTGATGTAAAATGAGGGCTCCTCACGTTTTCGTTATTATTGTCAACTTCAAGAAGAAGCAGAATTTATGTACGAATGCACTAAGTCTGACTTCATTTGCAACTTAATTTTTGAATGACTTTTGAGTTTTTAAGTAATTAACTTCTGATAAATCATTAAAAAAAGACATAAATGATTTTCAATGGAGTCTTTACATTCCATTTTTTTACCGTAATCACTACTTCTATATGAAAAAAATCATATATAAATTCACAATTTTGCGTCTCACTCCTAACAGAAAATCACTACTTCTGGGATCGAGGAATTATTTTGAACTGTCTGCTTTTGAAGCTTAACAATAGCTAACTTAAAACCATGCATGTATTAATTGTCCATTTCACTTAACAACCAATTCCAACTCCAAATAAATTAATAGTTTCAGAATGGAAATTTTTATCAGTAGATTATGTAGTGGAGAATAAAAAATGGAACATTTTTTTTTATGAAATTAGACATAATTAATTATACTAGCAATTTTACACATACATTTCCACTGTTTTATTTTTATTCGAAGTAATATAAAACTATATTTCCAAAAACCCTATGCCTTAACTTCACATTTTTCAGCAATCGATATTTTCCATTCCCAAATCAAGAGACGAGAATTGCACTCTAGCAGAGAATCGATGTCTCTTCTCACTCAGTGTTCCACTCCTTTAGTGTGCCATCGCTCATCATGCTTTACTCCTCTAACAATTTAGCGTGCCATCGTGCACTCATACTCCACTCCTTCAACATGTCATCACCTGCCATGCTCCACTCATCTAGCAATCTAGAAGGAAACCAATGTCGCTCGTCGTTCAGTGTTCC
The DNA here is from genome assembly GCA_024699735.1 of Posidonia australis. Lineage (NCBI taxonomy): Eukaryota > Viridiplantae > Streptophyta > Magnoliopsida > Alismatales > Posidoniaceae > Posidonia > Posidonia australis. The sequence continues at coordinate 3,118 of JAMKQA010001998.1, read as the reverse complement.
ACTCCTCCAACGCGTCGTTACCCGTCATGCTACACTCCTCTAGCAGTTCAATATGGTATCGTTGTCGTGCTTCACTCCTGAGGATTTGGTTTGTTTACCTCTTAACTTCATCTTTTAAAAGTATTTTTTCCCATATTTCCTTCATACTTGTGCATATTTTTCCTCGTGCTCCACTTTCCATATTTCCTTTATTTTCTCCACATACGTCGTGTAGAAGTATTTGGACCATATATGTTAAATGTCTTTTATAAGCCAAACTAACATCTAATAAATCCAAAGGAACAAACTCCTATCAATATCAAAGATTTGAGTCAAACAAATGCTAACTTGTATCAGTCAATCAGACTTATCTTGTCTTTTTTTATTCTCATACTATTATATATTTTTGAAGTATCAAAATTGCATTGGGGATAATAACCGACTAGATTATGAATTTATAATGGCATTTTTGATAAATATTTAGATTAAAAATCGAAAATCGAACCGAATTGACTAATTTTTTAACAATTTAGTCCAATATGATTCCAAATACACATATGATTTGATTCAATTACAATATTGTCAGAATTAATAAGTACGATTCGATTTATAGTTTTTGTCAAAATCGAACCGAATCAAATCGTATACACCCCTAAAGCAACAAGAGAGATTCATAGATAAAGTACTTATCTTATGGTAATATTTGATTGGTACATCAATGTACATTTTAGAACTCTTGAAAATTTAGAAAATCTTGATAATTTTCATATTTCCTCGATTTAACATTTATGACTCACAACTATCTTATGATTTGTCTGTGGAGAAAAAACAAATCGTCGAAAGAATCTTCTCACTCAATTAACAATATATTTTTAACGTCATCAACATGACTATTTGGTGTATGGGTTTTATACATCAGAAGTCATACGAAGAAACTTGCTGCATCTACTGACTTAAAAAATGGAAATTGCTTCAAGAGCAAGAAAATTGTTTGTTGAAAATGAGACGATCAAAAGTTGGAGACTCTAACGTAATAATAGACGTTGAGTTTGACTTGAAATTGCTTAAATAGACCTTCGTTGCAAGATTACTTTTCCATAGAGATTTTGTAAAATACTACCATTACAATAGGATTTGAACAGACGTCTACCCCAAATGTTTGTTGATAAAGAGCTTGATGGCATGAGAAAAACATACGTCTATTCTAGACATCTGTTGAGTCAATAGTTTGGATTTGCAGTCTAGCGATCATCCACTATATGAATTTTTTTCTAAAAGGAATCTATTTTACCTTATATATATATATAAGATTTTAGGATAGAGTTGTTTTCACTAAAACTTGAGAGTCTTTGGTGCCTGTACCTTCAGGGGCGGATACAAGTGAGGGCCAATGGAGACTTTGGCCCCATTAGACTTAAGAAAAATTTCGTTATACTATGTATATGAATTTGTAAATTGGCCCCATCAAACGTTGAAAACGCCGGTTGCGCTTTCTCCTTGCCTCCCACGCGAAACTCTTCGTCTTCTCTTCTACCCAAAAACTAAGAATCGACGCCACCCTCTCCTCTCATCCTCTTCTACCGGAGCACCGAGCAAGAGACAGGAGTCTGCTGCACTTGTTAGGCCGCCATTGCCCATCGGAGTTCGGAGCACGAGTCCGCTGCACTAGCCAGGCTGCCAGCCGATTGCCGACCACCGCACGTCCGGACTGCACCGAGCACCGAGCACGACTGGCGACTGCACGGGTCTGCTTCCCAGCACGAGTCCGCTGCACCAGCCAGGCTACCAGCCGACTGCTTCCCACCGAACGTCCGGATTGCACCGAGCACGACTGGCGTTGCATCCAGTACCCGCCAGGCTGCCAGGCTGCCAGGCGCCAGCCCGCCATCGGAGCATGAGACAGGAGTCCACTGCACCTTCCAAGCCCTCTTCCCGCAGTGCCGTCGTCCCGTCAAGCCATGTAAAAATAAAAAATATATATCTAATAATATAAAGACTTAGTTCAACACATATAAGAAAATCTTGAATGCCATTCTGAATCAACACGTATAATTTTTGTGTCAAATTTTAAAAAAACGTAGTTTTTTTTTTAACTTGTCAATGACTTGTTGGAAAGAATAATTTTTATATGTTTTTTTGGATGTTATGACAACGTCAGTGGTCCTTATATTTTTATCATCTCGATCATTACCATCAACACATCTATTAATGCCACAATGGATAATTGATATTTACTTTTTTTTTTGCAGGTTTTAAATAATCTTTCTTCTCTGGATTATTGGATATTTTGACTTTTTAATTGTTCTCCTTTTTCGTTCATTTATTTTACCAACTGGATAAAATTTAAGCCTTTGTGGATTGTAGTTTTGTCATCCATCTATTTTATAAAGGTAGGTTTCAGTTTTCTATTATTATTGTCAATGTAAAAAAAAAATTGTACTTATGGTTCTTTGATCATTGAAACAATAAAATTTGTTGATGATACAGGATTTCAATTCTGTGCAACCCATAACTTCGGACAACATGATATGCTTTTGAATTTTGAAGGATTTAAATCCATTCTTAATTCCTTATTTTTTCAAGAACAAATCTAAGGTAACATGGCAATCTTTCTAAATCACTTTATTTTTGTTTTTGAGTTGTATCATATGTTAAGCATTATTCCTTAATTGCTTGATTATTTATTAAGAATATCACTTATTCTTATCGACTTGTTTACTTATATATTAATTGTTTTTATTAAGTTGCGTCATCTTTTTCATTCTTCTTTCTATGTAAAGTTATGGATAAATTTGTGACAAAAACTCCAAGAATACGAAATCAAAATGATGAAGAAGCTGAGCCTTCTTCAAAGCATCATCAAGTAGAAATTGATTTAGAAAATATTCCTACTGATCCTGGTTTAAGACCAAAGATGTCTAGTTATCACTACAATGACAGAGATAAAATTCAAAGAGCTTATCTTCTAAGAAAGCCAACTTAACCTCTTGGATATGCATTTCCTTTAAGGTTGATTCAAGGCCAATATCGAAAGTTCACTAAAGATTTATTTGCTAATGAGAAGTACAAAGATTGGTTGGAATATAGCATAAAAAAAGATGTTGTCTATTGTCTTTTTTGCTATCTTTTTAAACCAGAT
>JAMKQA010001997.1:0-26278 GCA_024699735.1 Posidonia australis | reverse complement strand
TTCTTGTAAGATGATCTCCATGCAAATCTATACTCTCGTTTGCAAGCATGCTTACTTTTCTTCTAGCATAAAATCTGCACCATATTGCATATATGAGTTGTCTTTATTTTATTGTTTCTTTACACATAGATCCATGCCAAGCTTCTATGTATGTTAGAGTCATGCAGAAGAGATAACATGACTTGTATGTGTTCTGTTTGGATTTGCTCGTATCAAGTTTTATTCCTTTGCACTTTGCATGTTTTCGTACATGAACCTATTAACTCATCTTGATATTAATTACATGAATAATAAGATGGCTTTGATCATGTGCATCCAATCATGTTTTCAACTCTTAACAATGGCATAAATCAATCTGTATTAACCTGAATCACCCATCTCTTCTCTCGATCAGATTCTCTGGGGCGCACCACTCTGGCGCACCAAACCAGAGCACCCCTCTGGCGCACCAAGCAGGTGCACCAGACAGGTCAAAGAGCAAAGCACTCACATTGGCATCTTTTTTTACATGATTTTATGAAGGACTTTGAGCTTGATTCTTTTATGGCTGGTTCTCTAATATTCCAAGATTTCACATGCATGTTTTTCAGTTTTAAACCAGATCATTTTCCAATTGTTTTCTTTCCTTGGATATTCAGTGTTGGGCAGGAATTTGGTAGGCTGTTTGCACCTTACTCCTACATGGAGTGTCTATGCATCTGCCCATGATCCAATGTCATGACTGAATCTTGTTTTTCTCACTTAGCATAAGATAGGTAGGATCTTGTGTGAGGCTACTAGCCCTTGAGCACAAGATTCACAAATCATTGCATTTGCATTTCTTTCATTTTTAAGGCATGTTTTCCAAGTTTTGCGAAAGATTTTACATGGCATGATTTTCAAGAATGCATTCTTTTGTGATCTAGCATTGCATAGTTTTCTGTTTTCACTCAGCACATCTTTATGGGTCACCTAGGCACACATAGGTGGCGCACCAGACTGGAGCACCAGTCTGGCGCACTAAACAAGCACACTGGCCTATTTTCAGTAGCACACAGTAGGTTTTATATGGCTTTAGTATGCTTTTCTTGACTCGATTTGCTTCTGGGATTTTCTAGGTTTTCTCCCTTGGCATAATTGGAAGGCACAACTCTGTTTTCAATCATTCCATGCATTCTATATTGCATTTTGCATATAGCATGGCATGGATGAAAAATCACTTGTTTTTAGATCTTTGATCTTTTTATGCAAATATCCTTGCATCAATACTTGTCCCGTGATACGAGTGATACTTCTGAGCATTAGGACACACCGCTACACATCATGCACCCATATTTTAGGCACCACACACATGGCATGGCATATCGCCCTCGGGCGTACAACAAAGGCTGAAAAGTCGACATTTCATAAGCTATTGAGAAACCAATAGAAGACCGATTTATTCGGGCACACGAGGGTGCCTAACACCTTCCTCGTGCTTAACAGGGATCCTTACCCATATTTCTGGTTTACAAAGACCTTTTCCATTACTTTTTCATGATTTTCATGTTTTATATGGTTTTCCTCGTCTTCCATTTGAATAGACTAGGTGGCGACTCCTGCATTTGCACATTTTTTTATAATCGCCGTGACTTTACCGACTTTCACATATTTTGCTATTCTCACTGGCATGGTTACACCTAGCTGTTTCTCTTCTTCCACAGCCTTATTATATGGATAATATTTTTTATTTTTCTGATTTTCTTGAGTGGTATGTACAATGTGTGTGACACGTGGGCAGTTGTCCTCTGATTTGCTGATGTGAATGTTGCCGCATGCATTCTCTCCAGAGCCTAACTCAACATCTTTTTTTTTTGACCCCTGCTCAAGTGGGGCCAAGACTGATAGTACCACCTAGACGCGCCTCCTAGCTGATAGGAGATAAACTCCTCTGGCCTATTGTTTAGTGATCTGTCTTCTTCTAGGGCCATGATAGTGGACTGACCCTATGGAATTATTTGTTCTGCAATGCATTCCAACATTATAGCTTTCCCCTTCATGTGCCTGAGTTCATTCTCTATATCTTCCGCTATTGCTGCTAACTGCTCCTGGTATAGATCTTCGAAATCACTAAGCATGCTGTCAACTTGTGCCACTACAGCAACTCCCTCATCTTCATCAGAAGCAAAATCCACATAGTATGCACTAGTGGTTTCTCGAACTACAGGCGGTGATTTCGGTTGACTTGACTATGACCCCATCAAGGCTAACTGATATGCCGATGAAATTGTGGCTGAAACTGCTCCTATAGAAACCGCCATTGCAACATGATCTGCAAGAAGACCATCGACTGACTCTAGAGGTGGCAATGCCAGCCTCGCTGTCCTTAGTGGAAAGGACGATGTTGGATATGTAATACAATCCACAATCTCTTCCCCAGAGCCGTAGCCCTCAACACACAACCACTCTTTCGGTTTCCACTCGTATCCTAGGCCTTCGAATTCTCATCTTTTCTCCACTGCAATTGGTTGGACGATTCCTTGGCCATTCCGCCTAAGGGGTGCTCCTTTCTCTTACCCCCACCTCTAGCACAGATTCTCGACCATCATAAAAGGAATGCCAAAAGCGACCAAATGACTGGCACACTCGATAATGGGAATGAAATTGACCAGTTCAAAGCGGTCGACACAGTATAGTAAATCAGAAAGCTTGGGGTTAAAATGGACAGTTTGAAGAGATACTAAAGAAAGTGCCTCGACTTTCTCCTTTTCATGATTTTCCGCCATTACAACAACAATGTCGTTGTTCCATTGCTTTGTGAATATCTGGTGTTGGATCCATTGCTGCTACCATTGCCGTTGCTGGTTCCTGCAAAAGCTATTGTTTGCTTGCCGAATGTCGCTAATGTAGAAAAACTTCCGCTATCCAATGAGCTCTCAACATGGGTGCCAACTTTGCTCTTTGATGCAAAAGTGGAGATAGGCTGAATGCTCAATAAGGCCCCTTTGGTTGGTTGTGCCCCTCATATTATTATCTCGATAGACTCTTCATCAGAAGGTCTATCGCGAACTTGTGAAACAAGGGCTCGCCAGCGCTTGACGTACACCCCGAACGGCTCGTGGGGCTTCTGTTTTGTTGCAACTAGGTCCTCGCACTATGGGACCATGTCAAGAGTGAATGAATATTGCTCCAAAAATGCTAGGCTGAGGTCATTCCACGTCTTAATGGTGGTCATATCTAGAGATGTGAACTACATTAAAGCTAGACCTATGAGCGAGATCACCGCAATACGCCCTAAGATGCGAGATTGGACAGCCTTTCCCATTGTACTTTTCAAGCTTTGGGATGTGAAAGTTCAGAGGAAGTACAACCTCTAGAAAGTAGCACAGGTCCCAAAAGGTGTAAGACTGGCGGTCCCAGCCCTACACTTGTCGTAATGCTCTCTCCAAGTCATTCATCCTAGTGAGAAGTGCATCTGGGGTTGCTGCTGGCGTTGATTGTGCAGCTAGGGTTGGTCCCGCTTACATTGTGTTTGTAGCACCCACGTGCTCCTCCGAATCTATCATCTCGCCACCTGATTTTGTGGTGTGATGACCAGTGTACTCGTGCATGTGTGTTGTTTATGGTGGAATGTATGACAATGCCTGTATCTGATGCAAGGGTGCAGGAATGACAATATGTCGTGCTAGACGTGGTGTTGTGTGTGGGAGAAATAACTACTAAACTGGTATGGCTAGGTTCATAGGCCGTTGTACACCCGCCAGCCCAAAAGGTTGACCACCAGTAGAAGGAGGAATATGTTGTGTGTACAGTGGGATGATACTAATGGCAAAGAAATGGCACCTGTCGCCAAGACAACGAGAAACTGTGGCAACTGTTACGGTGGTGGTGTGACTGGTGCAACATGAAATTCTTGTGCAGGCAGAGATGGATCTTCAAGAACAGGACCAACAGATGTAATCAAAGTAGGATCTAAAGAAACGCTACTCTATGGAAGGGCTAGAAGTCACTGAGACTGCACAGTAAGAGAACTATCGGTAGCAGTACTGAGGGTCAGAAGAACAAGCGAAAGGGATGTCAAAGGTGGCTGGAAGTTCAAAGATCAGGTGGGTTGAGTTCTTACGAATGAAGCCATTACGACAAGCTATGTGTCAAGTGAAGCTGAACCAACCAAAGGAACAGACATTATCAAATCAGGTGCCCTCGTGATGGTCACAGCAACTGCCTCAATCACAGGCTCCAGACCAATCAGGGTTTGCCAGTGTCCCAAAACTGGAGGACAGCGAACTCCATGTGCCTGGAAGTGGCTGTCATGGAGCGTAGGTGAAGTAACAGATGTCAAGGTAAGGGAGGAAGGAGGAGCGGAAATAGGGAGCCCCTCAGGAGTAGCTGGTACAATGGTCTTTGAAGCTCGTTGGGCCATAATGGACCATGAACGAGTAAAGATGGGACTATGATTGCAAACTAGGGGACGACACCTATGAGGAGCTATCATCGGAATTGACGGATAGCTCGGGGAAAGATGATCTAGAACTATACCTCAAGACTGAGGTCACTGCAAGGAACTCCTAGACTCTGGCATAGAAACTCGCACACAACACGCTATACCAGAAAGAAGGAAAAACCTAGTGTGTTAGCGAAGAAGAAGAGGCTAAACAAGTGATCTATGCAAGTGTTTGTTAGGGTTGTATGAATGGCACACATGCACATGATTGCTACTCATATGTGCTCTCTCACCATGCATGTCCTGCATGGGGTTGACCATACAGGATGCACTCGTGGGTTTAGGTTTTGACTCTAGTCAGAAAAGTAAGGTTCCCATTCTAAATCCTGGTCGAAGCACAGGCATTGAATGAGTAGTGCATTGGTGGTGTCGACTCTTGCAGTAGCGAAGAGCTGTACGACTCCATGGTGCAAGGAAACACACGAGGAGTCCCGATATGGTCACGATGAAGATGGTGAACTTGAGGAAGGAGAGTAGACTTGGAAACACCGAAGAAAGACAAGAAAAGGGTAAGGAAAAGGAGTCGCTACCTAGTCTTTTAATGGAAAGACAAGGAAAACCAAGATGCATATGAATGCAAGAAAATGATGCAAATGAATGCGTGTATGCTCCGTGCCTAATGGATGCAACACTTGTCCATTGTGAGCCAGAGAAAGGGTAAGGATTCTTGTTATGCATGGGGAAGGTTTTAGGCAACCCCATACGCCAAAAGAACTCGATCTTTCTTGGTTTCCTACGTACTAATGATCTAGTATGTGTATGCTTGCCCACCCTAAATGCACATGACTAAGATGAATGCAAAAACTTTTCATATCAAAGAGAAGAATTGAAAAAAAGGGAAATAATAAGGAAAATAATCTGAGGGACAGCGTAGGCATTGAAAATGCCACTTTACTGTATGCCCTTAGGTGATGAGGAAAATTGTGAAAATCAAAAATATTCGAAAAGTGTCACGTAAAACAGCGAAAACTTAAGAAATCTGTGAAAATCAAATGAGAAAATAATCCTCATTCGGGTTCATGTTGGCATTGTCAAGCCTGTTAATGTACTCCCTTGGGTGATGAAAATCCAAATCAAATTAAAAATCATGAAAATCAGAAGAAATCAGGAAAATAATGGGAAAACTAAGTTCGAAATAAGTTTGAAATGTGTGCATGATGCAACAAAATAAGCATGAGAATATATGCATGAAAAATGGTAACAAAATGTACAAATAAAAGCATAGGTGAAATATGTAAGTTTCTAGGGGCCTCTATGCAAAAATTACATTTTCCTATGTAAGGACTAAGGTTTCCACGGTTAAATTAGCAAAAAATATTAAAAAAAACACATTTTATGCAATTTTAGGGAAGTTGGGGGTTAAATGGGCAAAACTGTGCATATTCGGTAAAATTAGGATTCCTAAGGTCCAATCTGTAATTTTGCTAGCAAAACATGTGTTCAGTGTAATTTTGAAGAAATTCAGGGTTAAATGTGCAAATTAGTGGACTGATGGATGATAATATGAATTTCCAAGGACTGATTTGTGAATGTGCCATAAAAACATGCATTTAGTGTAATTTTGGAGAAATTCTGGGCTTAAAATGAAAATCTATGCACTTTTTGAGTAAAAATAGGAATTTCCAGGGTTTGGTTTCCAAATGTGCCAAAAAATCATATTTTCAGTGTAGTTTTAGTGAAGTTTAGGGTTTTATGTGCAACGTAATGGACTTAATGTGAAAGAAAACTAAATTAGAGGGTTTTATGTCAAAATTTAATGCCTGAGAATTAGTAAAAGAAAAACACAAGGGCCAAAAGCAGTGCATAGTCGTCCTTCCCGATCGACCTCACTGTCGACTCCATCTTCTCCAACGAGCTCAACAGTAGGAGGAAACAAAGGATCAGAACGAGGCTTCGAGGCTTCTGGAGGCTAGATGGAATGTAGACGAAGATTTTCCAATATTTCAGTGGGAACTACGATGCGTGACATGCTTGGTCGAACTTCACTGTTCATCACCTTCTCCGGCGACAGTGAGTGCTACGAACGGCAGGCTGCTTCCAATGGCTACCATGGGGGCTGCGTGGCTTCCAAAGTGGAGGAAGAGCAAGGTGGGATCGAGCCTAGCTACTCCACACCTACCAGGACATGAATCACTCAGTGGATTCATGCCCCCACCTCTCTTGCCTGAAAAAATGGGTTTGACGACCCATAAAACTTGAATTCCGGCCAAGTAAACCTTAATTCTCCATTGGAATAACTCCAGGGAAATAGTGTAGGACCTAGGGAACAAAAGAGGATGAGAACTGAGCTTGATCGGGGCGTACCTAAGCTGACAGAAGGTGTAGGCTATTTCCAGTTGCTGGAGCTTGCTGGAGATGGTGACCGGAGCTCTAAACTGCACCCCTTCCAAGCCTCCTCAACGATCTGAAGCTACTTTGATTTCTCTAGTTTGATTGATCTCCTCTTGGTTTCTTTCCTGTCAAACTTTATCTCTTTTTTCCATGTTTTTTAACTCTCATTTCAAGCTTTTTTTTCTCTTGCAAATGGGGGTATTTATAGGCTTGCAATGGCTGGGTTGTTTGGTTTGTTATGGGTAGCTTGTTATTGGTTGTTATAGGTAGTTAGAAGTTGTTATAGGTTGTTATAGGTTCTTATGATGAAGTGGGAAGTGGTTAGGGTTTGTTTAAGTGGTTAGAGGTTGTTATAGGTTGTTATTTGTTGTTATGATAAAGTGGGTAGTGGTTAGAGTTTTTTTAGGTGGTTAGAGGTTGTTATAGGTTGTTATGATGGAGTGGGAAGTAGTTAAGGTTTGTGTAGGTAGTTATAGATTGTTATAACTTGTTATAGGTTGTTATGATGGAGTGGGAGGTGGTTGGGTTGTTAGGGTTTTGGATTAAGGTTTAGGCTAGGTTTATGGTTTGGATTAGGGTTTAGGATAGGTTTAGGGTTTTGTATTAGGGTTTAGGCTAGGTTTAGGGTTTTGTATTAGGTTTTGCTAGGTTTAGGATTTTGGATTAGGGTTTAGGCTAGGTTTATGGTTTTGGATTATGGTTTGCTAGGTTTTGGGTTTAAGGTCTAGTTGCAAGCATATGGGGCGTCTACTGATGCCCCTCCCTGTGCAATGTCGAAGGACTAGTGGAATAGAAATCGATGCTCAGGGTTGATAAAGACACCCTACCCCCTCTTACTAGGAAAAGAGAACAGGATGACTGGACCACTACTTTTGGAGCATATACCGAGAAAAGTGTATCTGAATTTTGAAATCAAAAGGCACGAAGTTATCGGACTACTGAACCGAATAGTATGGGTTATCAGCCCAAAAGGGTAATGGAAAACAAGGAGTATAAAATATTATAGACCTGGTTATAAAAGAGGTGATTGTTTATGTATCAGCTTGAGCGATAGTTTAGGATATCTGCCTAAGCGATGGTTTCGGACATCAACCTAGGGAAGAGAGCATGATAGGATATCAATCCTACCAACCAAAGGGATGATAGTTTAGGTTATCAACTAAGTGATAGTTTTGGTTATCGGCCTGGGCGATAGTTTAGGATATCAACCTGAGTGATAGTTTAGGATATCAGCCTAAGTGATAGTTTAGGATATCAGCCTAAGAGATAGTTTAGGATATCAACGTAGGTGATAGTTTAGGATATCAACCTAAGGAAAAAGGGTATGATTGGATATCAGACACGCCAATCGGAGGAGTGATAGTTTAGATTTTCAACCTAAATGATAGTTTAGGATATCAACCAAAGTGATAGTTTCGAATATCGGCCACTGAAGTCGTGTCGGTATTAGTAGAGGGTACAACTCATTGCTACTGCAAGAGATGAAGCCACTAACGCACCACCCATTCACTGCCTACGATTTGGCCTAGATTTAGAGTGGGGACCTTTCTTTCTAGCCTGAGTCTGAGACCCAGTTAGCCATGTGTGATTCTAGAGTAGATGGCCTTTCAGTAAAAACTTAGTTGGTGAGAGAGAGCATATTAGTTGCATTCATATGCATGCGTGCCATTCATGCCACCCTAATAACATTGCATCTGTGTCCTATTTCACTCACATTTAGTTTCCTGGATTCCTATTTGTCTTGTCCAAGTTATTGTGTGAGTTCCTCTATTGGAGCTTGAGAGTCCTCGTTTTTTGTTTCCCCTTTGGTGACAGATCTCGATCATCCATCCCGTGCTAACTGTCGCTGTCAACGATAGCTTGTCCTAGGATCCATCCTTTGTCCTATCACCGTAGATCAAATCTCACTCGCTCCCATTCTGCCATGTCTTAGCATCATGGTGAGCCTTTGACTTTTGCTGCTCCAGAGGTGACTACCTCCTCAGTCCCTCCTTTGACATTGACCTCTTCAACCTCTGTCACTTTTCCAGATAGTCCTTTTTTGATGATCAGGAATCCCTTGAGTACTGGAAACTGGTAGGCTCATTCCACTATGGAGTCAATCATCGTGGCCGCCGCTATAACGACCACACGCATTCTGGAGATCCCACCTCTAACTTAACCCCTGGCTATATCTTGTACTTTTGGCACCTAGCTGTCTACGGTGACATCTTTGATAGGAGCTCTCCTTACTGGGCAGTTTGGAGTCCTACCTCGTTTTGGATCTTTTGCACCTTTGACATTGACATCCAATGCTGCTACTGATGGGTCCCACGTCCTCCACACTCAGTAGTTTCTTGAGCTTGCTCAAAAGCATCAGGGCATGGCCTTCAGTATCGTTCCAACTCTTACTGCTCGCCCTGTAAGTCCAAAGGTTCCTCTGTTGCCTTCCCTTGCATGTCTTATTGCACCCATTGCACTGTCTCCCCAACGATTGCCCTAACTCCTTGGGGCCTCGACGATGGTGGGACCGACTCCGCCTGCAGCACCCCCACTAGTCAGTGCACAGCATGCGTGTTATGCACTTAGTGGCTAGCCTTTAGGCATGGCAGGGCACAACACCATCATGGCACAATCCCCAGATCTGTCTTGGGATCGTAGCTACACCCTGCTCACACTACACCCCACTTAGTTCATCATACAACTCCCTCTCTCTCCTTACATCAGAATCAGGTTGTTGCATATACCCCACAACACTTTACACCAACGCACGGACATGCCGGCCATTGCGCACTAACACTAGTAGACACGATGGTGGATCTGGAGGACCACATTGGTGCGACCCATACGGTGTACGCAGGACCTGCCCCAGCTGCAACACTCTCAATAGTAGTGACTTCAGATGCCCTCCACACCTGTGTGGGCGATCTCAAAAAAGCACTTTGACAAGTGCAAGAAGGAGACTGCCAGTCTTACCAATTTCGGGACCCATGCTACTTTCTAGAGGCTACTCACCCAATAAACTTCCAAGTCCCAGATTTTGAGAAATACAATGGTAACGGCTACCCTATCTCACATCTAAGGGTGTACTACAGAGATCTCGCATAGCTTCAGGCTGACGAGAGGCTGTTAATTAGGGTCTTCTAGAAAAGTCTGACGGGCCCTGCACTTAAGTGGTTCAGCTCTTTGCATATGGCCAAGATGAAGACTTGGAACAAACAAGCCAGGTGTTCCTAGAACAGTACTCCTTCAATCTCGAGTTGGTCCCTAGGCGCGAGGACCTTGCCACCACCAAGCAAAAGCCCCATGAGCCATTTGGGGAGTATGTCGGACACTGGTGTGCACTTGCCTCATAGGTTCAAGATAGACCCTTGAATGATCCAGCTATCGAGATGGTTACTTGTGGAGCGCAGCCAGCTATCGGGGCTCTACGTAGCATACAGCCTATCACTAATTGCATCGCTGATCCGAGCTAGCGCTCGCATTGAAAGATCACTGCGTAGCGGTAGCTTCCTCGCATTCACCATGCAGGCCACATCTCTCACTTCCATCCTAGGAACAAGTAGCAGCAGCAACACGAACAATGGTGCGAACATCAACTCCAACAAAAGAAGAGATCCTCCCCGAAACACTGTTGCATACATTAGATCCCCTGCGATGCCTGTTGACACGGAACACCCAGCTTTGCAGCAATTAGTTTATGCACCCACACATTGAGCACCATGCACCACCCACATCGCCACCACCTTCAAGTCGGTATATCCCTTCATATCGGCAAGGCAAGGACCGTACCAAGGCCAGTCATGACCACACCACCCAGAGTGCCCTTCACACCTTTGGTCGAGCCCCTGAGTGTCGTCCTCCACAAGGCATAGTCACTCTTGAGGTTTCTGGAGGTCCACCCACCGCCACATCCATTATTGGGGTGGTACAAATTAGATCTAATCTACAACTTCCATTGTGCCATGTGGCATGCGACAGATAATAGAATCTCGCTTCGGAATGCTATTCAAGACATGATTGACGGCAAGGTCATTGTCATCCACACCCAGTAGGTAGAGTCTAGGCCTACATCGACATAAGCATTTGCATCCATCCCTGTCTCCCCTAGCATTGTGTGACCATGCCCACCTGGGGATTCGACACAAGGTCGCGCTAGAGGGAGGAGGCCACAGCCATGACAAGATGGCCAAGGTGCAAGATGGCATAAAAACAAAAAGAAAGGAGACGCCACCTAGTCTTTTAGGGGAAAGACGAGGAAAACCACAAACAATCCACAAAAGATGAATGCATGAGAAGCAAATATGAAGGCTAGATGTCTACTAGAGGATGGTAAGGATTCCTATGACATCTGGGCCTGATTATCCATTTTTAATTGTAAACCATGTAAGGATTCTTGTGACATCCTCTCTCTACAAACCAGAAGATGGGTAAGGATTCCTATGACATCTGGGCCTGATTATCCATTTTTAATTGTAAACCATGTAATTAATTGTAATATTTATAAATGGTTTATTAATGGATAAACTGTTGTTTCTTGGATGAGTGAATTTGTGGTTGGCTTTCTATGCACCTACTTGTGATTTGGGACCATTGTGGAGTCCATTTTGAGCATGCACAGTCACCTCAGTTTGAGTGTCCATTCTTTCCTCTTTTCTTTCTTCTCTCACTCATGAGTTCACCTCACCCCATCTTCTTCCTCTTCTTCCTCTTTCTCCTTCTCTCACTCATGAGTTCACCTCACCCCATCTTCTTCCTCTTCTTCCTCTTCCTCCTCCACCAGCCTATGCCACCAACGACACTGGCCCATGCTCCCCGTCTTCTCCAACGTGATGGGAGGCCAACGCGACGCGGGAGGAGGAGGAGATAAAGAGAGGCAGAGGCAAGTGGAAGAGGAAGGTCTAACATGCGAGGGAGAAGAAAGAGAGGAAGAATGGCACACTGCAGTGGAGGTGGTGGTTCCTGTGGTCTGCTAGTGGAGACGACTTCGCTGAGGTGAGAAGAGACTCGCGAGTGAGTGAGGAAGATCACTGGAGTGCCACTCGAGGTACGTGGCCCACTATCCCGCTCATTTCCACACTCTCAGTTCATCATGTCAAATGCAAGGAAATGGTGAAAAATGCATGTAAAATCGTAGAAAAATAGGATAATTGATGAGAATGAGTTTAATAGCATGAAAACATAGATATCATGCTGTTAGGATGGAATTTGGTAAGGATATACAAGATTTTTGGATGAAGGCTACAGTAGCCGTTTTTGAGTCTCATCCCTTTCTAATTTTGGTGTGGATTGTGTGATTAATGAAATCAAGAATGGTTTGAGGAGTTCTGAAGTAGACTCAAGATTCTACGCCCCATGTTTTATTGGTATTTTGTGTTGTGTGTTTAGGAGATCCGATCGAGGATCCCATTTCCGGCGATTTTATCAACAAAAATAGGGGAATGCCATAGTTGTGGGAAATTTGGTATGCTGAATTGAATTCATGATTCCGAAATCCTGACAAATTATGCCAGGATCCCTGGTTTCTGAAGGCTGAAATAATCCGGTCGACCGAAACAGGATGTTTCGGTATAGCGAGGATGTATCAGTATACTGAATCAGGGGAAGTTTGGTATACCGAAGATGTTCGGTGTACCGAACAAGGGAATTTTGGTATATCGAATCTGAAATTTGGTCTGCCGATTTTCCCAACCCTGACATATGTAAATGTGAATATAAAATGCTGGATAAATGGTTTAGAAGGTATGTAAGGTACGTGATAGTGATGTTTTCCCCATGTAAATGACATGGAGGAATATAGAAGCCAAATGAGTGGATTTGGGCATGGTTTTGGATTTTAGACCCTATAAATGAATAAAATGGTTGATTGTGTGTGGTTTATGGGCATGAGACCCAATTGTGATTTCAAACACATGGCTTTTCATGAATTGAGTTGGGACCCCAGTGGAGGGTCAAGTATTGCATGGAAATAGATTCCTGCAATGAAAAAGAATGGAAATTGAAATGGTTTTGAAAAGGAAAGCATAATGAGTTTTGAAAATGAAACACTAATAATGTGTTAAGGAACCACAGGGGTTGGTGTCGAAAACGTGGTGGGAGTATGAGACTCCATTGAAACCAGTTCCCAGACGACTGTGGTTGCTGAGCTTGAGATGTTGTTGGCTGAGCCTGGGTCATTGAACCTAGTTGTTCGAGTCACTGATCTCGTGACGGTGTAGGTTAAGCCTAGGTTATTGAACCTAGTTGTTCGGGTCACCGATGGTGAAGGCTGAGCCTGGGTCATTGAACGTAGTTGTTTGAGTCACCGATGGGACGCTAGACAAGGACGTATCCTCGTGCATATATGAAAGAGATTGAGGCCGGTTGGCTGGGGCAGAGGCATCCCGCATGGGGAATTTCACCATGGCAGTGCAGGGATGTAAGCAAAATGATGTCCTTGCCTAATTGGATACCCCTGATTGGTTACCCCAGATCAAGGTAACGCTAGTAAAGAAAAGTGGAAATGAATAAGAAAAAAAATGTGATTATGAGAAATGGAAAGAAATGTGGTTTGGTTGGGATTGGACTTATGAATGGTCCTAAAATCTGGATTAAAATAATGACTTTTTTTTAACCAGTTACCAGCCAGTATTTATGGTTTTGGTTTTGAGCCCGAGAGGCATTTGGTTTTAGGCTTGATGTGGTTGGAAATGTAGTTTCTCACGATATAAGTTTGAAAGTGGCTTTGGTCTTAGGAAGAAATCCCAAACAATAATAAGAAAGATGAGTTTTGAAAAGGAACATGGTTTTGGAATTGATTTCCAGAAATTTTAAAAGGAAAAGGAAAAAAAATGAGTTTTCAAAGTGTATAACCCTAGGAACAGATTCCCAAGTGATTTCAAAAGAAAACGAATGATGTCTTAAAATGGATTTTCAAAAAGGAAATCAAGTTTTATAAACTAAATGCTGTATTTTTAGTAATTTTGATGGATTTCGTTGTTTTTGTGTTTGGTGCGTGTATTGGGTGACATAGATGTCAGTCACGCGTGCTTGTTTGGTTTTCAAGTGCAGATCGTGTGCAGTCAAGTTTCGATGCTGGAGTCGAAGCTTTTAGCTGCACATTGTTTCCTAGTGGTGAGCCTTAGTTATAGTTATTTAACTTTACTGTAATTAGTGTAATTTTACTTATGATACTGTGATTTAGGTAACGTGCCGGGATTCGAGGCATTACAGAGTGGTATCAGAGCTAAGGTTATACCTAGTGCACCGGCTTGTTGATGTCCAGTCTAGTGTCCTCTAGGACTGCATAATAGAGAGTCGTGCACTTGAATCTTTATATGTTGTGTTTTGTTGTGCTGGCAAGAAGATGTCTCGCCGAGGCCGAAGTTGTGGCAAGGCCCCTGTACTCGACTCCGAGACAGGAGAGGGTAGTGCATGGAGGGGTTTGAGAGGACAGTTTGGCAAGATATTGTAGGGTTTCGCCTAGTCCTTCGGGAGCAGTAGTTGGGATGAGGCGAAGGGAGACCCATACATCAAGCAATTCCGCCAACAGGGTGGGCCGACTTTTGATGGTTGCGGCACACCAGAGGAGTGTGAGGCTTGGTTCCTGGAGGTGGAGATTATCGTAGAGGGGATCGAGTGTCCAACTATGAAGTGGGTCCGGATTGCGGCATTTCAACTCAATGGTGTTGCGGATCATTAGTGGAGGACAGTGCGCCGCACCAAATTTCCAAATGCAGACTTGCTGATGATCTCTTGGGAGGAATTCCAAGAGGCATTCTATGAGAGATTTTTCCCTGAGCATGAGAGGGACAAGCTGGACAGAGAGTTCTGGAATCGAAAGCAGGGAAGCCAGACTGTGGCTGAGTATGAGTCGTCCTTCCTTCGGCTAGAGCAATTCTCTCAAGCTGTTATTTCTGAGAAGAATAGAGCCAAGTGGTTCTTGGAAGGGTTGAACCCTGTGTTGATACTTAGAATTATTGGCTTCAAATGCCAGACCTTCGCGGATATTTTTATGGTTGCAAGTCACTATGAGGATGATCTTAGTCTGTTTCAGGAGGAGTATCCTAAGTAGGAAAAAAGGAGAAAGTTTGTTTCTCAACCGTCTGTCTCACGGCCCTCCATTTCTCGACCGTCAGTGACTGAAGTGCCAAGTTCATGGAGTTCTGGCAGCTTTAAAAAGAAATGGAAGCAACAACCTACATCTGGTTGAGAAGAGAGTATGGGTTTTAGCCACGCAGAGTCCAGTAACAGCCCACAGTTGGGACCATGCCATGTTTATGGCAAGAAGGGGCCTGTAACGTCGTAGTGCTGGCACAGTTAGAGGAATTTAGACAGTGTAGTATGCTACAACTGTGGGAAGGACGAGCATTACCAGAGGGATTGTCCTAGTCAGCTAAAACTAGCAAAAGATGTGCCACGTCAGCCTACTATGGGAAGAGTATTCTCTATTATTGCTCCAGATGCTGGTCTATTTGGAGATGTGGTAGAAGGAGATAATTAGCGCGGCTGTATTAGTTAAGTGTTGTCCTGTAATAATAGATCCTATGTGTAATTAGCACTATTTCATATTATGATTATGGTTATGTTGTGTTGATTATAGGATCTTTTCTTGTGGCTAATCGGATGGCCTGAGTCTTGTTCGACTCATGGAGTTCATTTTCTTTTGCCTCCGACTCATTTGCTTCTGAGATCGGGAATACGCCAGCCAGGTTGGCATTCCACCTAGATGTAGTCACTCCATTGGGAGAACATAGTCTAGCTTGGAGATACTCGAGACCGATTGATATTCAACTGGGGCACAGGAATTTTCACGCTAGTTTGATCCTGATGGACATGCACAATTTTGATGTTATCCTCGGAATGGACAAGCTGGCACAACATTCAGTCATGATAGACTGTGCCAAGAGAAGAGTTTTGGTAGAGTGTGCACACCAAGGCTGTTGTATGGTACAAGGCACCAGACTAGGTGAACCAAGAAAAGTGATTTCTACTCTCAAGGCCTATCATCACCTAGCAAGAGGAAGTGTGGGCTATTTGGCCTGAGTGATAGTTTCTACTTCGCTTGTGGTCGAGATTCAGGACTTGCCTGTAGTGAGGTAATATCCCGATGTTTTTCTAGAGGAATTGCTTGGAATGCCACTACATAGGGAAGTGGAGTTTGTGATTCATCTGGTGTCGGGATCAGGTCCATTTTCCAAGGCTCCTTACAGGGCACTTGCTGAGTTAATGGAGCTCTGGAATCAACAGTTGGAACTGATGGATAAGGGATTCATTCGTCCCCGTGTTTCACCTTGCGGAGAACCAGTTTTGTTTGTTAAGAAGAAGGATGGTTCACTTCAGCTCTGTGTAGACTACTAGATGTTGAACTAGATTACTGTAAAGAACAAGTATCCACTGCCCCCGGATCGAAGATTTGTTCGACCAATAGCAGGGAGCATCGATGTTTTCGAAGATAGACTTGAGATCTGGATACCATCAGTTGAGGATTAGTGAGCCAGATGTGCATCAGACAGCCTTTCACACTCATTATGGACATTATGAGATTTTGGTTATGCCATCCGGGTTGACGAATGCTCTAGCTGCTTTTATGGACATGATGAATAGGGTGTTCAGGCCCTATTTGGATCACTTTGTGGTCATCATTGTGAATGATGTTATGGTGTATTTTCAGATGTTCAGACTCACCAGAGGCATTTAAGGATCATACTGGAGACGTGGTGGCAGCATTAGCTTTATGCCAAGTACTGCAAGTGCGAGTTTTGGCTGGAAGAGATGTTATTCCTTGGTCACAATATTTTCGGAGAAGGTATCAAGGTGGATCCAGCCAAAGTGGATGCTATTAGCAGTTGAGGCAGATCGAAGACAATAACTAAGATTAGAAGTTCTCGGCCTGGCAGGATAATATAGGAAATTCATACAAGATTTCTCCAAGATTGCTGCACCGTTAACCAAACTAACTAGAAAGGAAGTGCACATTGCCTAGGATTGGCAGTGCGAGGAGAGCTTCAATGAGTTGAAGGCTCGTTTGGTATCATCCCCAATTTTGACTTTGCCCTCTAGGAGTGACGGTTTCATGGTCTACAGTGATGCCTGCAGAACTAGTTTGGGGTGTGTGCTGATGCAGCATGGTAGGGTGGTGGCGTAGGCTCGCACCAGTTGAAAGACCATGAGAAGAATTATCCCACCTATGATTTACAGATGGTAGGTTTTTGTGTTCGCCTTGAAGTTCTAGAGGCATTATTTATATGGCGAATAGTTTGAGGTGTACATAGACCATAATTGCCAGAAGTACATCTTTACTCAGAAGGATTTAAACCTGAGACAGAAGTGCTGGGTGGAGTACATTAAAGACTATGATTTCAGTTTGTTGTACCACCTAGGGAAAGCAAAGGTGATTGTGGATGCTCTGTCTAGGCACACTCATGTCATGGCTAGTCTGATGATCCATGAATGGAAATTGTTAGAGGAACTAGTGCAGTGCAGGCCACAGAGACAGTCTCCAAGACATGCCAGAGTGGTGCTAGGTAAATTGTTTCCGGGACAGTCTCCGGCAAGATAGGTATGCTAATAGGAGGCGAAGACTTATGGAATTCAAGGTAGGAGACTTCGTTTTCCAAAGGTGTCACCATCCAAGGGTGTGATGTAGTTCGGGAAGAGAGGCAAATTGAGCCCAAGGTATAATGGACCGTGCCATATTACCAAGAGGGTTGGTGAGGTGGCATAAAGACTAGATCTGCCCCCAAAGTTGGCGGGGGTCCACAACACCTTCCATGTATTGATGTTGAGGAAATGTTTGGCCAACGCATCCCAGGTAATACCAATGCATCCATAGGAGCTGCAGGAGGACCTATCTATGGCTGAAAATGCAATTCAGATACTGGACAGAAAATAGCAAGTCCATTGGAACAAAGTGATTCCAGTGGTGTTAGTTCAGTGGCAACACCATGGTACAGAGGAGGTAACCTGGGTGCGCGTGGTGGACATCCAGGGATAGTACCCCTATTTGTTTATTACAACTTAATTTCGAGGACGAAAATCTTTTAGGAGGGGTAGGATGTGACATCTGGGCCTGATTATCCATTTTTAATTGTAAACCATGTAATTAATTGTAATACTATATAATTGGTCTATTAATGGATAATCTGTTGTTTCTTGAATATGTGAGTTTCTAGTTGGCTTTATGTGCACCTACTTGTGATTAAGGACCATTGTGGTGTCCAAATTGAGGTTGCACAGTTGCCTTGGTTTGCATGCCCATTCTCTCATCTTTTCTTTCTTCCTTTTTCTCCTTCTCTCTCCCACATGTAAACCTCACCCCGTCTTCTTCCTCTTCTTCCTCCACTAGCCCGTGCCACCAACGACGCTGGCCTATGTCTCCCCGTCTTCTTCGACGTGATGGGTGATTGACGCGACGCGGGAGGAGGTGGTGATAAAGAGTGGCAGAGTTGAGTGGAAGATGAATGACTGAGATGCTAGGGAGAAAATGGAGTGGAAGAACGACGTGTTGCAGAGGAGGTGGTGGTTCGTGTGGTCTGTCGATGGAGAAGACTTCGCTGGGGTGAGAAGAGACTCGCCGATGAGTGAGGAAGATCGCTGGAGTGCCACTCGAGATACATGGCCCTCTTTCCCCCTCGTTTCCACACTTTCAGTTCATCATGTCAAATGCAAGAAAATGGTGAATACTTGCATGGAAAATCGTAGAAAAATAGGGCAATTGATGAGAATGAGTTGAATAGCATGACAACATAGATATCATGCGATTAGGATGGAATTTGGTAAGGATATACGAGATTTTGGGATGAAGGCTACAGTAGTCGTTTTTGAGTTTCATCTCTTTATGATTTTCGTGTAGATTGTGTCGTTAATGAAATCATGAATGGCTTAAGGGGTTTTGAAGTAGACTCAAGGGTCTACACCTCATGATTTATTGGTATTTTTTGTTGTTTGTTTTGGTGGTCCGATCGAGGCTCCCACTTCCAGCGATTTAATCGTCTGAAACAGGGGATTGCCCTGGTAGTGGGAAATTCGATATTCCGAATTGAATTTGGGATACCGAAATCCTAACAAATTAAGCTAGGATCCCTAGTTTTGGTAGACCGAAATAGGAAGTTTCAGTATACCGAGGATGTATCAGTATACCGAATTAGGGGAAGTTTGGTATACCGAAGATGTTCAGTGTAACGAACACGGGATTTTTGGTATACCGAACCTGAAATTTGGTCTGTTGATTTTGCCCAACCCTGACATATGTAAATATGAATATAAAATGATCGATAAATGGTTTAAAAGGTATGTAAAGTATGTGTTAGTGATGTTTTCCCCAAATAAATGACATGGAGGAATATAGAAGCCAAATGAGTGGATTTAGGCATGGTTTTGGATTTTAGACCCTATAACTGAATAAAATGGTTGATTGTGTGTGGTTTTTGGGCATGAGATCCAATTGTGATTTCACACACATTGTTTTTCATGAATTGAGTTGGGACCCCAGTGGAAGGTCAAGTATTGCATGGAAACAAATTCCTGCAATGAAAAAGAATGGAAATGGAAATGGTTTTGAAAAGGAAAGCTTAAAAAGTTTTGAAAATAAAACACTAATAATGCGTTAAGGAACCATGGGGGTTGGTGTCGACAACATGGTGGGAGTATGAGACTCCATTGAAACTAGTTGCCAGACAACTGTGGTTGCAAAGCATGGGACGGTGTAGGCTGAGCATGGATCGTGGAACCTAGTGTTTGGGTCACTAAGATCGTGACGATGTAGGCTGAGCCTAGGTTATTGAACCTATTTGTTCGGGTCACCGACAGTGTAGGCTGAGCCTAGTTGATTGAACCTAGTTGTTCGGGTCACTGATGGGACGTTAGACAAGGAGGTATCCTCGTGCATATATGAAAGAGATTAAGGCCGATTGGCTAAGGTAGTGGCATCCCGCATGGGGAATTTCACCGCGGTAGTGAAGAGAGGAAGGGAAAATAATTTCCTCGCCTACTACTTGTGTTCTTGGTTACCCCTGATCATGGTAACATTATAAAGAAAAGTGGAAATGAATAAGAAATGAATGTGATTTTGAGAAATGGAAAGAAATGTGGTTTGGCTTGGATTGGACTTATGAATGGTCCTAAAATCCTAGATTAAAATAATGACTTTGTTTTAACCAATTACAAGCCAGTATTTATAATTTTGGTTTTGAGCCCGAGAGACATTGGGTTTTAGGCTGGATATGGTTGGAAATGTGATTTCTCAAGATATAAGTTTTAATGTGGCTTTAGTCTTGGGAAGAAATCCCAAGCAATAAGAAGAAAGATGAGTTTTGAAAAGGAACATGGTTTTGGAATTGATTTCCAAAAATTTTAAAAGATAAAGGAAAAGAAAAATTAGTTTTGCAAAGAGTATAACCCTGGGAACAGATTCCCAAGTGATTTCAAAAGAAAACGAACGATGTTATAAAATGGATTTTCAAAAAGGAAATCAAGTTTATAAACTAAAAGCTGTATTTTTAGTAATTTTGTAGGATTTCGTTGTTTTTGTGTTTGGGGCACGTACTGGGTGACATAAATGTCACTCACGCGTGCTTGTTTGGTTTTCTAGTGTAGATCATGTGCAGTCGAGTTCTGATGCCGGAGTCAAAGCTTCTAGCCTTACATTGTTTCCTAGAGGTGAGCCTTAGTTACAGTTATTTAACTTTTCCATAATTAGTGTAATTTTTCTTATGATACTGCGATTTAGGTAACGTGTCAGGTTCGGGGCGTTCCAGAGTGGTATTAGAGCTAAGGTTACACATAGTGCACTGGCTTGGTGATGCTCGTTCTAGTGGCCCCGAGGACTACACAATAGAGAGTCGTGCAATTGAATCTTTAGATGTTGTGTTTTATTGTGCTGGCAGGAAGTTGTCTCGCCGAGGCCGCAGTAGTGGCAAGGCTCCTGTACCTAAATTTGAGATAGAAGAGGGTAGTGCATGGTGGGTTATGAGACGAGAGTTTGGCGAGATGATGTAGGATTTCGCCTAGTCCTTCGACAGCAGTAGCCCGGATGAGGCGAAGGGAAAACCATGGATCAAGTAGTTCCGCCATCTAGGCGTGTCGGATTTTGATGGGTGCGACACTCTTGAGGAATGTGAGGCTTGGTTCCTGGTGGTCGAGAAGATCCTAGATGGGATCTAGTGTCCAGCAGAGAAGTGGGTCCAGATTACGGCATTTTAGCTCAAGGGTGCTGCAGATTAGTGGTGGAGGATAGTGCGCCGCACCAAATTTCCGAATGCCGACCTACTGATGATCTCTTGCGAGGAATTCCGAGAGGCATTCTGTGAGAGGTTTTTCCCTGAGCATGAGAGGGATATGTTGGACAGAGAATTCAGGAATCTGATGTAGGGAAGCTAGACTATGGCTAAGTATGAGTCATCCTTCTTTCAGCTAGAGTAGTTGTCTCAGGCAGTGATTTCTGAGAAGAACAGAGCCAACAGGTTCGTGGAAGGGCTAAACCCTGTGTTGAGATCTAGAGTTATTGGCTTCAGATGCTAGACCTTAACAGATGTTATTGAGCTTGCAATTCGCTATGATGATGATCGTAGGTTGTTTCAAGGGGAGTATCCTAAGAAGGAAATGGCGAGAAAGTCTGTTTCTCGAGATTTTGTCTCTTGGCCCTCCGTTTCTCGACTGTCAGTGACTAGAGCGCCAAGTTCTGGGAGTTCTGGCAGTTCTGGGAAGAAGCAGCAGCAATGGCCTACAGCTGGTAGAAAAGAATATATGGGTTTCAGCGACGTATGGTCCAGCAGTGGCCCATAGGAGGGACCATGCCATGTCTGTGGCAAGAAGGGGCATGTAACGGCACAGTGCTAGCACAGGCAAAGGAATTTAGACGGTGTAGTATGCTACAACTGCGATAAGTCCAGGTATTACTAGAAGGATTGTCACAGTCAGCTAAAGGCAGCAGGAGATGCACCATGTTAGCCTACTAAGGGAAGAGAATTCTCCATTGCTGCCCTAGATGCTAGTCCATCTGGAGATGTGGTAGAAGGTGGGAACTAGCGCGTCTCTATCAATTAAGTCCTGTCTTGCAAAAATTGATCCTATGTGTAATTAACACTATTTCTTGTTATGATTATGGTTATAGTGTGTTGATTATAGGATTTTTCTTGTGGCTGACGTAATGGCCTGAGTCGTGTTCGACTTTGGGAGTTCATTTTCTTTTGTCTCCGAGTCATTTGCTTCTGAGAACAAGACTAGGCCAGCTAGGTTGGCATTCCACCTAGAGGTAGTCACTCCATTGGGAGAACATAGTCTAGCATGGAGATACTAGAGACTGGTTGTTATTCAGCTGGGGCATAGGAATTTTCTCGCCAGTTTGATCCTGATGGACATGCACGATTATAATGTTATCCTGGGAAAGGACTGGTTGGCACAGCATTAAGTTGTGATAGACTGTGCCAAGAGAAGACTTCTGGCAGAGTGTCCAAGCCAAGGCCGGTGTATGGTACAAGGCACTAGACCGAGTGAACCAAGAAAAGTGATTTCTACTCTCAAGGCCTATCATCACCTGGCAAGAGGTAGTGTGGGCTATTTGGCCTGTGTGACAGTTTCTACTTCGCTTGTGGTTGAGATTCAAGACTTGTCAGTGGTGAGGGAATATCCCGATGTATTACTAGAGGAATTGCCTACAATGCCTCCGCACAGGGAAGTGGAGTTTTTGATTGATCTGGTGCCGGGATCAGGTCCTATTTCCAAGGCTCTATACAGGATGGCACCTGCAGAGTTAATGGAGCTCTGGAATCAACAACAGGTCCTGATGGATAAGGGATTCATTCGTCCCAGTGTTTCACCTTGGGGAGCACCAGTTCTGTTTGTTAAGATGAAGAATGGTTCACTTCGGCTCTGTATAGACTACCAGAAGTTGAACCAGATTACTGTAAAGAACAAGTATCCACTACCCCTAGATCGACGATTTGTTCGACGAGTTGCAGGGAGCATTGGCTTTTTCCATGATAGACTTGAGATCTGGATACCATCAATTGAGGATCAGTGAGCCAAATGTGCAGAAGACAGCCTTTCGCACTCGTTATGGACATTATGAGTTTTTGGTTATGCCATTTGGGTTGATGAATCCTCCGGTTGCTTTTATGGACCTGATGAATAGGTTGTTTCGGCCCTATTTGGATCACTTTGTGGTCATCTTTGTGGATGATGTTCTAGTGTATTCTCTAGATGTTTAGACTTACTAGAGGCAATTGAGGATCGTACTGGAGATGCTGAGGCGACATCAGCTTTATGCCAAGTTCTCGATGTGCTAGTTTTGGCTAGAAGAGGTGTCTTTCCTTGGTCACATTATTTTAGGAGAAGGCATCAAGGTGGATCTAGCCAAAGTTGAAGTTGTGAGCAGTTGGGCCATATCGATGACAATAATTGAGATTAGAAGTATTCTCAGCCTAGTAGGATAATGTAAGAGATTCATCCAAGATTTCTCCAAGATTGCTGCAATGTTAACCAGACTAACTAGAAAGGAAGTGCACTTTGCCTAGGATTGCCAGTGCGAGGAGAGCTTCAATGAGTTGAACACTCATTTGGTATCAGCCCCAGTTCTGACTTTGCCCTTAGGGTGTGGCGGTTTCGTGGACTATAGTAATGACTGCAGAACTAGTTTGTGGTGTGTGCGGATCCAGCATGGTAGGGTGGTGGTGTACGCCTCACACCAATTGAAAGACCATGAGAAGAATTATCCCACCGATGATTTAGAGATGGCAACTATTGTGTTCGCCTTGAAGATATGGAGGCATTATTTATATGGCGAACAGTTTGAGATATACATAGACCATAAGAGTCTAAAGTACATCTTTACTTAGAAGGATTTGAACCTGAGACAGAAGCACTGGGTGGAATACATTAAAGACTATGATTTTAGTTTGTCGTACCACCTAGGGATAGCAAATGTGGTTGTTGATACTCTAAGCAAGCAGCACTCATGTCATGGCTAGTCTAATGATCCATGAATGGTAATTGTTAGAGGGACTAGTGAAGTGCAGGCTAGGGAGACAGTCTCATGGACCTGCCAGAGTGTTGCTGGGTAATTTGTTTGTTCGCCCAAAGATGATTGAGGTGATTGTCACAGTTCAGCAATATGATTCTTTTGTGTCTGATATCTAGAGGAAGCTGGAAGCTGGTAATGCCCAACATTTTTTAGTTGGTTTAGATGGTGGGTTGAGGTACGATCTAAGATTATATGTGCCTCAAATAGAGGAAATCGAGAACAGTTTGTTGGATGAAGCCCACTGCGCTAGATGCACTATCCATCCAGGAAGCACCAAGATGTATAAAGACCTGAACAGGAACTTCTTATGTCCTAGGATGAAGAGAGAGATTGCTGAGTATGTGGCGAAGTGTGCAACCTACCAGATGGTGAAAATAGATCACCAGAAGTCCAGAGGGACTTTGTAACCTCTAGACGTTCCAGTGTGGAAATGGGAAAATGTGTCGTTGGATTTTGTGATGGGTTTGCCATGAACATGAAGAAAGAATGATACAGTTTGGGTGATAGTAGATCGCCTTACAAAATCGACACATTTCTTGCCAATGAGGGTGAATCTTCCATTTGGCAAAACTGGCAGAGTTGTATGTGGCTGAGATTGTGAGATTGCATGGTGTCCAAGTGTCTATTGTGTCTAACAGAGACACGAGGTTTACATCAAGATTCTAGAGAGCCCTGTAGGAGGCTTTTGACACTATGCTTAATTTTAACACTACATTCCACCCCTAGACAGAGAGGACCATCTAGACACTAAAGGACATGCTGAGGGCTTGCACCTTGGACTTTAGTGGTAGCAGGGAAGATCACTTATATCTGATTGAGTTTGCATATTATAACAGTTACCACGCCAGTATTGGTATGACATTATATGAGGCATTGTATGGAAAACCCAATAGGACACCCTCTTGCTGGAGTGAGGTGAATGAGAAATAGTTAGTTGGGCCTAAGATCGTATAGCAGTACGAGGGCAAGGTGGATCTGATTTGGAAGAGGTTGTTGTCTGCCCAATGCCGACAGAAGAGCTATGCTGATCGGAGGCAGAGACTTTTGGAATTCGAGGTAGGAGACTTCTTTTTCCAATGGTGTCACCAACCAAAGGTGTGATGCAGTTCGGGAAGAGAGGCTAATTGAGCTCAAGGTATATTGGACTGTACCAGATTACCAAGAGGGTTGGTGAGGTGGCATACTGTAGACACCCCGATTTTGAGGTGACCCTGAGATGAGTATCCGCATGTTGCTTTGGGATGTGACCAACCAGGCCCCAAACCCATTAGCCAGTTAAAAGCCCAATTAGTAAGATCTGTGAGCTGGGTTGGCGCACCTTTCAAGCGCACCAACCAGGCGCACCTTTCAGGCGCACCTAGCTGGCGCCTAATCAGTTTTCAAACTGCGGCTGCTGACTTTCCCTCTTCCAAGGCTGTTACCTTTGCAAAAGAATGTGCCAAGGAATATTCGAGGCTCTTCGTCTGCTAGGCCCTTCATTTTTCATGAGTTACCCCATGGAGAGATCCCTATAAATAGAGGTCCATAGGCAACCATTAGAGCACCTTTTATCTGAGAGGGAAATCCTAGGCGATTCTGTGCATTCAACAGCTAGTAACCTCTTTCCAGCCGCATTTGCTCAAGCTACAAAGCTTCTCTTTCCATCCCATAGTGGTCCTCATTATCCCAAGGCAACGTGGTCTCATCTTGGGTCTTTATATTCAGAAGGAACATACCAGGAATAAGGTAGGAACTTGCCCCTTATTCTTGTTTACCTTTAGTTTTGCATAAACCAATATGCTTTGATCCATCTGAATATACATGCATCTTTCGTGATGTAATGCTTGTGCTTAAAAGATATTCTAATTGTTTACATGCCTTTTACCTTCATTATGTAATCTGCATCTTTGTTTTTCTAGTTTTCCATACTATTCCCATGTCTAGAAATGCATGATTCATTAATGTTTCCTATTTTCCTCTATCCACTTGGTTGAATGCATGAAATCTGAATAAGCATGAACAAACAGTGATTTCATGATGTTTTCTTAATATATGGTTGTTAAGACTCATGATTTGTATTCATGTTTCATCTCTGGTCTTTTGTTTCAGTATGGATTCTGGTGCTAGATAATATCATACATCTGATTTGCATGAATTTTTAGGTGTATTTATCTGCAATGAACTTGTTTCCAGCATCTGCTTCATTTCATTATGTTGTAAATATGTCTTGAATTATGTCTTTGTTTCAGGATTAGTTTGGTCATTTGACCATTTAGGTGCCCTAGTATTTAAGTAGGCTAAGGCACAAATTATGTAACCTCTTTGGTCATTTGTGTAACCCTATTTTAGACTCCAATTGAATAGAGAGAACTCCTCCCTCTTCTCTCTAGATCTAGGGTTTCATGTGAGGTTCATCTGTGGAGGATTGGATGCTTGCTTTAGGGGATGGTATTCTGATTTCTCCTTCTCCACTCGGCACAACAAGTGGTACCAGAGCTTAGGTTTCGAAGGAGAAGGAGAAAAGGGAT
>JAMKQA010001996.1:0-44171 GCA_024699735.1 Posidonia australis | reverse complement strand
GTGATTGATCTCTTGGCATTTCTTCTCCTTGGTGGCAATTCGTTTCTAGGCATGCGGCTGGACAACTCCTCTTCTACTCGAATTTTCTCCTCATTCCATTTGTTGATTTCGTTTGGATTCATGGGGCTTTTGCTATTGGACGTATAACACAAGGTTCACCCTATTCGGACGAATCAAGGTGCCACCAACCCATCCAATGTTCGATCTATTCGGACGGATCTTGGTGGCACCCATTTCACCTTCGAATCTTCCCATCCATGGTTCGGACCTTTCGGACTAATCTTGTAGCCACCTTCCCATACAAGGTTCGATCTTTTCGGATGGATCTTGGTGCCACCCTTTTCACCTTCGAATCTTCCCATCAACGATTCTCGCTCAATTCGGACGAATCTTGGTGCCACCATCCTATCCAAGGTACGTTCCATTCAAACTGATCATGATGCCACCCTTTTCGCCTTTGAATCTTCCCATCGAAGGTTCGGTCTATTCGGACGGATCTTGGTGCCACCGTCCCATCCAAGGTTCGATCTATTCTGACTGATCTTGGTGCCACCCTTTTCACCTTTGAATCTTGCCATCCGAGGTTCGGTCTATTCGGATGGATGATGGTGCCACCATCCCATCCAAGGATCGATCTATTCGGACGGATCTTGGTGCCACCATTTTCGCCTTTGAATCGTCTAATCCACGGTTCGATCCACTCGGACGGATCTTGGTGCCACCCTCCAATCCATGGTTCGATCGATTCGGATGGATCTTGGTGCCACCCATTTCACCTTTGAATCTTCCCATCCATGGTTCAGTCTATTCGGACGGATCTTGGAGCCACCTTCCTATCCATGGTTCGATCTACTTGAACGGATCTTGGTGCCACTCTTTTCGCCTTTGAATCTTCCCTAACATGCTTCGGTCTATTCGGACGGATCTTGGTGCCACCTACCCATCCAAGTTTCGATCTATTAGGATGGACTTTGGTGCCACCCATTTCGCCCTGTAATCTTCCCATCCAAGGTTCGATCAATTCGGACGGATCTTGATGCCACCCTTCTCGCCTTTGAATCTTCCCATCCATGGTTCAATCTATTTGGTCGGATCATGGTGCCTCCTTCCCATCCAAGGTTCAATCTATTCAAACGAATCTTGGTGCCACCCATTTCGCATTTGAATCCTCCCATCCAATGTTCGCACTATTCAAACGGATCTCGGTGCCACCCTCCCATCCGAGGTTCGATCTATTCAGGTGGATGTTGGGGCCACCCTTTTCGCCTTTGAACTTTCCCTTCCATGGTTCACCCTATTCGGACGAATCTTGGTGCCACCTTCCCATCCAATGTTCGAACTATTCGGACGGATCTTGGTGCCACCCTTTTCGCCTTTGAATCTTCCCATCCAAGGTTCGGTCTATTCAAACAGATCTTGGTGCCACCTTCCCTTCCATGATTTGATCTATTAGGATGGATCTTGGTGTCACCCTTTTCACCTTTGAATCTTCCCATGCATGGTTCGCTCAATTCAAACGATTCTTGGCTCCACCTTCCCATCCTTGGTTCGGTCTATTTAGATGAATCATGGAGCCACCATCTCTTCCAAGGTTTGATCTATACGGAAGGATATTGGTGCCACCCATTTCGTTTATGAATCTTCGCATCCAACGTTCAGTCTATTCGGACGGATCATTTTGCCACCGTCCCATCCAAAGCTTGTTCTATTCGGACGGATCTTGGTGCCACCCTTTTCTCCTTTGAATTTTCCCATCCATGGTTCGGTCTATTCGGACGGATCTTGGAGCCACATTCCATTCCGAGGTTCGATCTATACGAACTTATCATGGTGCCACCCTTCTGTCTTTTGAATCTTCCCATCCATGGTTCGGTCTATTCGGACGGATTTTGGTGCCACCCTTTTCGCCTTTGAACCTTCCCATCCTAGGTTCGCCCAATTCAGACGAATCTTGGTGCCACCTTCCCATCCAATGTTTTCGGACGGATCTTGGTGCTATTCTTTTCGCCTTTGAATCTTCCCTTCCATGGTTCGGTCTATTCAGACTGATCATGGTGCCACCTTCCCATCCACGGTTCGATCTATTCGGATGGATCTTGGTGCCACCTTTTTCACCTTTGAATCCTCCCATCCAATGTTCGCACAATTTAGACTGAACTTGGTGCTACCATCCCATCCAAGGTTCGATCTATTCGGACGGATCTTGTTGCCACCCTTTTCGCCTTTGAACCTTCCCATCTGTGGTTTGCCCTATTCGGTCGAATCATGGTGCCACACTTTTCGGACGGATCTTGGTGCCACACTTTTCGCCATTGAATCTTCCCATCCATGGTTCGGTCTACTCAGACGGATCCTGGTGCCACCTTCCCATCCGATTTTCGATCTATTTCAAAGGATCTTGGTGCCACCCTCTTCGCCATTGTATCTTCCCATCAAAGTTTCGCTTAATTCGGACGAATCTTCGTGCGACCTTCCCATCCAGGGTTCAATCTATTCGGACAGATCCTAGTGCCACCCTTTTCGCCTTTGAATCCTCCCATACATGGTTCAGTCTATTCGGATGAATCTTGGTCCCATCATCCCATCCAAGGTTCAATTTATTTTGACGGATCTTGGTGCCACCCTTTTCGCTTTTGAATCTTCCCATCCTTGGTTTGGTCAATTCGGACGGATCATGGTGCCACCATCCCATCCAATGTTCGATCTATTTGGACAGGTCATGGTGCCACCCTTTTCGCCTTTGTATCTTCCCATCTAAGGTTTGGTCTATTTGGACGGATCTTGGTGCCACCTTCCCATCCACGGTTTGATCTATTCGGACGGATCATGTTGCCACCCTTTTCGCCTTTGAACCTTCCCATCCGTGGTTCGCCCTATTCGGTCGAATCATGGTGCCACCTTCCCATCCAATATTCGAGCTATTCGGACGGATCTTGGTGCCACCCTTTTCGCCATTGAATCTTCCCATCCATGGTTCGGTCTATTCAGACGGATCCTGGTGCCACCTTCCCATCCAAGGTTCGATCTATTTCAAAGGATCTTGGTGCCACCCTCTTCGCCATTGTATCTTCCCATCAAAGTCTCGCTTAATTCGGACGAATCTTGGTGCGACCTTCCCATCCAGGGTTCAATCTATTCAGACAGATCCTGGTGCCACCC
This sequence comes from Posidonia australis, assembly GCA_024699735.1. NCBI lineage: Eukaryota > Viridiplantae > Streptophyta > Magnoliopsida > Alismatales > Posidoniaceae > Posidonia > Posidonia australis. The sequence goes on along the minus strand of JAMKQA010001996.1, from coordinate 41,012 downwards.
TTTTCGCCTTTGAATCCTCCCATCCATGGTTCAGTCTATTCGGACGATTCTTGGTCCCACCGTCCCATCCAAGGTTCGATCTATTCTGACGGATCTTGGTGCCACCCTTTCATGCCTTTGAATCTTCCCATCCATGGTTCGGTCAATTCGGACGGATCATGGTGCCACCGTCCCATCCAAAGTTTGATCTATTTGGACTGGTCACGTTGCCACCCTTTTCGCCTTTGAATCTTCCCATCCAAGGTTTGGTCTATTCGGATGGATCTTGGTGCCACCTTCCAATCCAAGGTTCGATCTATTCAGACTGATCTTCGTCCCACCCTTTTCGCCTTTGAATCTTCCCATCCAAGGTTCGGTCTATTCGAACTGATCTTGGTGCCACCTTCCCATCCAAGGTACGATCTATTCGGATGGATCTTGGAGCCACCGGTTTCGCCTGTGAATCTTCCCATCCAAGGTTTGATCTATTCAGACGGATCTTGGTGTCATTCTTTTCGCCTTTGAATCTTCCCATCCATGGTTCGGTCAATTCGGACGGATCATGGTGCCTCCTTCCCATCCAAGGCTCGATCTCCTCGAACGGATGTTGGTGCCATTCTTTTTGCCTTTGAATCTTCCCATCCAATGTTCACACTATTCAGACGGATCTTGGTGCTACTCTTTTCGCCTTTGAATCTTCCCTTCCATGGTTCGGTCTATTCGGACTGATCATGGTGCCACCTTCCCATCCAAGGTTCAATCTACTTGGACGGATCTTGGTGCCACCCATTTCGCCTTCGAACCATCCCATCCGTGGTTCGCCCTATTCGGTCGAATCATGGTGCCACCTTCCCATCCAATATTCGAGCTATTCGGACAAATCTTGGTGCCACAATTTTCACCTCCGAATCTTCCCATGGAAGGTTCGCTCTATTCAGACGAATCATGGTGTCACCGTCCCATACATGGTTCGGTCTATTCGAATATATCTTGGTGCCACCTTCCCTTCCAAGGTTCGATCTGTTTGGGCAGATCTTGGTGCCACCCTTCTAGCCTTTGAATCTTCCCATCCAAGGTTCGGTCTATTCGGACGGATCATGGTGCCACCATCCCATCCATGGTTTGATCTATTTTGACGGGTATTGGTGCTACCCTTTTCACCTTTGAATCTTCCCATCCTAGGTAAGGTCTATTCGGACGGATCATGGTGCCACCTACCAATCCATTGTTTGATTTATTCGGACTAATCTTGGTGCCACCCTTTTCGCCTTTGAATCTTCCCATCCAGGGTTCGCCCTATTCAGACGAATCTTGGTGCCACCTTCCCATCCAATGTTCTATCTATTCAGACGGATCTTGGTGCCACCATCCCATCCAAGGTTCGATCTATTCAGATGGATCATGAAGCCACCCTTTTCGCCTTTGAATCTTCCCATCCAAGGTTTGGTCTATTCGGATGGATCTTGGAGCCACCTTCCCATGCAAGGTTCGATCTATTCGGACGGATCTTGGTGCCACCCTTTTCGCCGTTCAATCTTCCCTTGCAAGGTTCGCCCTATTCGGATGAGTCATGGTGCCACCTTCCAATCCATGGTTCTGTCTATTCGGATGAATATTGGTGCCACTTTCCATTCCAAGATTCGATTTATTTGGACGGATATTAGTGCCACCATTTTCGCCATTGAATCTTCCCATCCAAGGTTCGGTCTTTTCGTACGGATCCTGGTGCCACCTTCCCATCCATGGATCGATCTATTTGGATGGATTTTAGTGCCATTCTTTCCATCTATGAATCTTCCCATCCATGGTTTAGTCTATTCGAACGGATCATGGTGCCACATTCCCTCCCATGTTTTTATCTATTCGGATGGATCTTGGTGCCATCGTTTTTGCCATTGAATCTTCCCATCCAATGTTTGCAATATTCGAACGGATCTTGGTGCCACCTTCCCATCCAAGGTACGATTTATTCAGACGGATCTTGGTGCCACCATTTTCGCCTTTGACCCTTCCCATCCAAGGATCGCCCTATTCAGACGAATCTTGGTGACACCTTCCCATCCAATGTTCGATCTATTCAGACGGATCCTGGTTCCACCTTTCTCGCTTTAAATCTTCCCATCCATGGTTCGGTCTATTTGGACAGATCTTGGTGCCACCTTCCCATCCAAGGTTCGATCAATTTGGATGGATCTTGGTGCAACCTTTTTCGCCCTTGAATCTTCCCATGAAAGGTTTGCTCTATTCGGATAAATCTTCATGCCATCTTCCCATCCATGGTTCGGTCTATTCGGATGGATCTTGGTGCCACCCTTTTCGCCTTTGAATCTTCCCATGCAAGTTTAGCTCAATTCGGACGAGTCATGGTGGCACCTACCCATCCATGGTTCGGTCTATTTGGATGGATCTTGGTGCCACCTTCCCTTCCATGGTTTATTCTATTTGGACGGATATTGGTGCCACCCGTTTCGCTTTTGAATCTTCCCATCCATGGTTCGGTCTATTTGGACGGATCCTGGTGCCACCTTGCCATCCATGGATCGACCTATTCGGACGGATCTTGGTGCGATTCTTTTCCTCTTTGAATCTTCCCATCCAATGTTTGGTCTATTCGGACGGATCGTGGTGCCACATTCCCATCAAAGTTTTGATCTATTCGGATGGATCATGGTGCCACCCTTTTCGCCTTTGAATCTTCCCATCCAATGTTTGCACTATTCAGACGGATCTTGGTGCCACCTTCCCATCCAAGGTTCGATGTATTCAGACGGATCATGGTGCCACCATTTTCGCCTTTGAACCTTCCCATCCAAGGGTCACCTTATTAAGACGAATCATGGTGCCACCTTCCCATCCAATGTTCGATCTATTCAGACGGATCTTGGTGCCACCCTTCTCACCTTTAAATCTTCCCATCCAATGTTCGGTCTATTCGGACATATCTTGGTGCCACCTTCGCATCCAAGGATCGATCAATTTGGACGGATCTTGGTGCAACCTTTTTCGCCTCTGAATCTTCCCATGCATGGTTCGCTCTATTCGGATAAATCTTCGTGCCACCTTCCCATCAATGGTTCAGTCTACTTGGATTGATCTTGGTGCCACCCTTTTCGCCTTTGAATCTTCCAGTGCAAGGTTCGCTCTATTCGGACGAGTCAAGGTGCCACCGACCCATCCATGGTTCGGTCTATTCGGATGGATCATGGAACCACACTTTCCGCCTTTGAATCTTCCCAACCATGGTTCGGTCTATTCAGACGGATCTTGGTGCCACCCTTTTCGCCTTTGAATCTTCCCTTGCAAGGTTCGGTCTATTCGGACGGATCTTTGGGCCACCATCCCATCCAAGGTTCGATCAATTCTGACAGACCTTGGTGCAACCCCTTTCGCCTTTGAATCTTCGCATCCAAGGTTCGATCTGTTCAGATGGATCATGGTGCCACCGTCCCATCCAAGGTTCGATATATTTGGCTGGGTCTTGGAGCCACCCTTTTCACCTATGAACCTTCCCATCCATGGTAAGGTCTATTCAAACGGATCATGGTTCCACCTACCAATCCATTGTTTGATCTATTCGAACTGATCTTCATGCCATCCTTTTCGCCTTTCAATCCTCCCATCCAAGGTTTAGTCTATTTGGACGGATCATGGTACCACCTTCCCATCCATGGTTCGATCTATTCGGACGGATCTTGGTGCCATTCTTTTCGCCTATGATTCTTCCCATCAAAAGTTTGCTCTATTCGGACGAATCTTGGTTCCACCATCCCATCCAAGGTTCGATCTATTCGGACGGAACATGGAGCCACCCTTTTCGCCTTTGAATCTTCCCATCCAAGGTTTGGTCTATTCGGACGGATCTTGGTGCCACCTTCCCATCCAAGGATCGATCTATTCGGACGGATCTTGGTGCCATTCTTTTCGCCTATGATTCTTCCCATTAAAAGTTCACTCTATTCAGACGAATCTTGGTTCCACCATCCCATCCATGGTTCGCTCTATTCGGACGGATCATGGAGCCACCCTTTTCGCCTTTGAATCTTCCCATCCAAGGTTTGGTCTATTCGGATGGATCTTGGTGCCACCTTCCCATCTAAAGTTTGATCTATTCAGACGGATCATGGTGCCACCCTTTTCGCCTTTGAATCTTCCCTTGCAAGGTTTGCCTTATTCGGATGAGTCATGGTGCCACCTTCCCATCCATGGTTCGGTCTATTCGGATGAATATTGGTGCCACCTTCCATTCTAGGAATCGATTTATTTGGATGGATATTGGTGCCACCCTTTTTGCCTTTGAATCTTCCCATCCAAGGTTCGGTCGTTTCGTATGGATCCTGGTGCCACCTTCCCATCCATGGATCGATCTACTCGGACGGATCTTGGTGCCATTATTTTCGTCTATGAATCTTCCCATCCAAGGTTTGGTATATTCGGACGGATCATGGTGCCACAATCCCGTTGGAGTTTTGATCTATTCAGATGGATCTTGGTGCCTCCCTTTTCTCCGTTTAATCTTCCCATCCAATGTTTGCACTATTTAGATGGATCTTGGTGCCACCACTTTTGCCTTTGAACCTTCCCTTCCAAGGTTTACCCTATTCAGTCGAATCTTGGTGGCACCTTCCCATCCAATGTTAGATCTATTCAGACAGATCTTGGTGCCACCCTTCTCGCCTTTAAATCTTCCCAGCCAAGGTTCGGTCTATTTGGACAGATCTTAGTGCCACCTTCCCATCCATGGTTCGATCAATTTGAACGGATCTTGGTGCATCCTTTTTCGCCTCTAAATCTTCCCATGCAAGGTATGCTCTATTCGGAGAAATCTTTGTGCCACCTTCCCATCCATGGTTCGGTCTATTCGGATGGATCCTCGTGCCACCCTTTTCACCTTTGAATCTTCCCATGCAAGGTTCGCTCTATTCGGACGAGTCATGGTGCCACCTACCCAACCATGGTTCGGTCTATTCGGATGGATTGGTGCCACCTTCCCTTCCAAGGTTCATTCTATTTGGACGGATAGTGGTGCCACCCTTTTCACCTTCGAATCTTCCCATCCATGGTTCGGTCTATTTGGATGGATCCAGGTGCCACCTTCCCATCCAAGGTTCGATCTATTCGGACGGATCTTGGTGCCATTCTTTTCGCCATTGAATCTTCCCATCCAAGGTTCGGTCTATTCGGACAGATCATGGTGCCACCTTCCCATCCATGTTTCGATCTACTCGGATGGATCTTGGTGCCATTCTTTTCACCTATGAATCTTCCCATCCATGGTTCAGTCTATTTGGACGGATCTTGGTGCCACCTTCCCATCCATGGTTCGATCAATTCGGACGGATCTTGGTGCCACCCTTTTCGCCTTCGAACCTTCCGATACAAGTTCCGGTCTTTTCAGAGCGATATTTGTTCCACCTTCCCATCCAACGATCGATCTATTCGGAAGGATCATGGTGCCACCCTTCCCAACCAAGGTTCGCCGTATTTGGACGAATCTAGGTGCCACCATCCCATCCGATGTTCGATCTATTCGGACGGATCTTGGTGGCACCTGTTTCACCTTTGAATCTTCCCATCCATGGTTCGGTCCTTTCGGATGGATCTTGGTGCCACCTTCCCATCCAAGGTTCAATATATTCGGATGGATCTTGGTGCAACCCTTTTCGCCTTTGAATCTTCCCATCGAAGGTTTGGTCTATTCGGACGTATCTTGGTCCCACCGTCCCATCCAAGGTTCGATCTATTCTGACAGATCTTGGAGCCACCATTTTTTCCATTGAATCTTCCCATCCAAGGTTCAGTCTATTCGGTCGGATCATGGTGCCACCGTCCCATTAAAGGTTTGATCTATTCGGATGGAGCATGGTGCCACCATCCCTTCCAAGGTTCGATCTATTCAGACGGATCTTGGTACCACCCATTTCGCCTTTGAATCTTCCCATTCAATGTTCACACTATTCAAACGGATCTTGGTGCCACCTTCCCATCCATGGTTCGATCAATTCAGACGGATCATGGTGCCACCCTTTTCGCCTTTGAACCTTCCCATCCAAGGTTCGCCCTCTTCAGACGAATCTTTGTGCCACCATCCCATCCAAAGTTTGATCTATTCAGACGAATCATGGTGCCACCCTTTTCGCCTTTGAACCTTCCCATCCAAGGTTCGCCCTCTTCAGACGAATCTTTGTGCCACCATCCAATCCAAAGTTTGATCTATTCAGACGAATCATGGTGCCACCCTTTTCGCCTTCGAACCTTCCCATCCAAGGTTCGCCCTATTCAGACGAATCTTTGTGCCACCATCCCATCCAAAGTTTGATCTATTCAAGCGGATCATGGTGCCAACCTTTTCACCTTTGAATCTTCCCATCCAAAGTTCAGTCTATTCGGATGGATCATTGTGCCACCTTCCCATCCAAGGTTCGATCAATTCAGATAGACATTGGTGCCACCCTTTTCGCCTTTGAATCCTTCCATCCATGGTTCGGTCTATTCAGACGTATCTTGGTCCAACTGTCCCATCCAAGGTTCGATCAATTCTGACGGATCATGGTGCCACCCTTTTCGCCTTTGAATCTTCCCATCCAAGGTTCGGTCAATTCAGACTGATCATGGTGCCACCATCCCATCTATGGTTCGATCTATTTGGACGGGTCTTGGTGCCACCCTTTTCACCTTTGAATCTTCCCATCCAAGGTAAGGTCTATTTGGATGGATCTTGGTGCCACCTACCAATCCGTTGTTTGATCTATTTGGACTGATCTTGGTGCCACCCTTTTCGCCATTGAATCTTCCCATCCATGTTTCAATCTATTCGGACGGATCATGGTGCCACCTTCCCATCCACGGCTTGATCTATTCCGATGGATCTTGGTGCCACTCTTTTCACCTATGAATCTTCCAATCAAAAGTTCACTCTATTCGGACGAATCTTGGTTCCACCATCCCATCCAAGGTTCGATCTATTCGGATGGATCATGGAGCCACCCTTGTCACCCTTGAATCTTCCCATCCAAGGTTCAGTCTATTCGGACGGATCTTGGTGCAACCTTTTTCGCCTCTGAATCTTCCCATGCAAGGTTCGCTCTATTCGGATAAATCTTCGTGCCACCTTCCCATCCATGGTTTGGTCTATTTGGATGGATCTTGTTGCCACCCTTTTCGCCTTTGAATCTTCCCTTGCAAGGTTTGCTCAATTCGAACGAGTCATGGTGCCACCATCCAATCCATGGTTCGGTCTATTCGGATGGATCTTGGTGCCACCTTCCCTTCCAAGGTTCAATCTATTTGGAATGATATTGGTGCCACCCTTTTCGCCATTGAATCTTCCCATCCACGGTATGTTCTATTTGGATGGATCTTGGTGCCACCTTCCCATCCATGGTTCGATCTATTCGGATGGATCTTGGTGCCACCCTTTTCGCCTTTGAATCTTTCCATGCAAGGTTCGCTCTATTCGAACGAGTCAGGGTGCCACCAACCAATCCGTGGTTCGGTCTATTCGGATGGATATTGGTGCCAGCTTCCCATCCAAGGTTCGTTCTATTTGGACGGATCTTGGTGCCATTCTTTTCACCTTTGAATCTTCCCATCCAAGGTTCGGTCTATTCGGACGGATCATGGTGCCACCGTCCCATCCAAGTTTCGATCTACTCGGACGGATCTTGGTGCCACCCTTTTCGCCTTTGAATCTTCCCATCCACGGTTCGGTCTATTCGGATGGATCATGGTGCCACATTCCCATCCAAGGTTCGATCTATTCGGATAGATCTTTGTGCCACCCAATTCACCTTTGAATATTCCCAGCATAGGTTTGCTCTATTCGGACGAATCTCGGTTCCACCTTCCCATCCAAGGTTCGATCTATTCGAACGGATCATGGAGCTACCCTTTTCGCCTTTGAATCTTCCCATCCAAGGTTCGGTGTATTCGGACGGATCTTGGTGCCACACTTTTTGCCTTTGAATCATCCCGTGGAGGGTTCGCTCTATTCGGACGAATCATTGGGCCACCATCCCATCCATGGTTCGATCAATTCGGATGGATCTTGCTGCCACCTTCCCTTCCAAGGTTCGATCTATTCAGACGGATATTGGTGCCACCCTTTTCTCCTTTGAATCATTCCATCCAAGGTTCGGCCTATTCAGATGGATCATGGTGCCACCTTCCCATCTAAGGTTCGATCTATTCGGACGGATCTTGGTGTCATTCTTTTCGCCATTGAATTTTCCCATCCAAGGTTCGATCTATTCGGATGGGTCTTGGTGCCACCCTTTTTGCCATTGAATCTTCCCATCCTTGGTTCGGTCTCTTCAAACGGATCATGTTCCCATTGTCCCATCATGGTGCCACCCGTTTCGCCATTGAATCATCCCATCCATGGTTCGGTCTATTCAGATGGATCGTGGTGCCACCATCCCATCCAAGGTTCGATCTATTCGGACTGGTCTTGGTGCCACCCTTTTCGCATTTGAATCTTCCCATCCAAGGTTCGGTCTATTCGGATAGATCTTGGTGCCATCTTCCAATCCAAGGTTCAATCTATTCGGACGGGTCTTGGTGCCACCCAATTCGCCTTTGAATATTCCCATCATTGGTTTTCTTTATTCGGACGAATCTTGGTTCCACCTTCCCATCCAAGGTTCAATATCTTCGGACGGATCATGGAGCTACCCTTTTCGCCTTTGAATATTCCCATCCAAGGTTCAATCTATTCACACGGATCTTGGTGCCACACTTTTTGCCTTTGAATCAGCCCATGGAAGGTTCCCTCTAGTCGGACGAATCATGGTGCCACCATCCCATCCATGGTTCGGTCTATTCGGATGGATCATGGTGCCACCTTCCCTTCCAAGGTGTGATCTATTCGGACAGTTATTGCTGCCACCCTTTTCGCCTTTGAATCGTCCTATCCATGGTTTGGCCTATTTGGACGGATCATGGTGCCACCTTCCCATCCAATGTTTGATCTATTCAGACGGATCTTGGTGTCACTCTTTTCGCCTTTGAATCTTCCCATCCATGGTAAGGTCTATTCGGATGAATCATTGTGGCACCTTTACATCCCAGGTTTGATCTATTCGGACGGATCTTGGAGCCACCCTTTTTACCTTGGAATCTTCCCATCCAATGTTCGCACTATTCGAACGGAACATGGCGCCACCATCCCATCCAAGGTTCGATCTTTTCAGACGGATCTTGGTGCCACCCTTTTTGCCTACGAACCTTCCCATCCAAGTTTTGGTCAATTCGGAGAGATCATGGTGCCACCTTCCCATCCAAGGTTTTATTTACTCGAATGGATCTTGGTGCCACCCATCTCTCCTTTGAATCTTCCCATCCAATGTTTGCACTATTCAAACGGATCTTGGTGCCACCTTCCCATCCATGGTTCGATCAATTTGGATGGATCATGGTGCCACCTTCCCTTCCATGGTTTGATCTATTCGGACAGTTATTGGTGCCACCCTTTTCACCTTTGAATCGTCCTATCCATGGTTCGGCCTATTTGGACGGATTATGGTGCCACCTTCCCATCCAATGTTTGATCTATTCGAACGGCTCTTGGTGTCACTCTATTCGCCTTTGAATCTTCCCATCCATGGTACGGTCTATTCGGACGAATCATTGTGGCACCTTTACATCCCTGGTTTGATCTATTCGGACGGATCTTGGAGCCACCCTTTTTACCTTGGAATCTTCCCATCCAATGTTCGCACTATTCGAACGGAACATGGTGCCACCATCCCATCCATGGTTCGATCTTTTCAGACGGATCTTGGTTCCACCCTTTTTGCCTTCGAACCTTCCCATCCAAGTTTTGTTCAATTCGGACGGATCATGGTGCCTCCTTCCCATCCAAGATTTGATTTACTCGAATGGATCTTGGTGCCACCCATCTCTCCTTTGAATCTTCCCATCCAATGTTCTCACTATTCAAACGGATCTTGGTGCCACCTTCCCATCCATGGTTCGATCAATTCGGTTGGATCTTGGGACCACCATTTTCGCCTTTGAACCTTCGCAACCAAAGTTCACCCCATTCGAACGAATCTTGGTGCCACCTTCCCCTCCAATGTTCGATTTATTCAGACGGATCTTGGTGCCACCCTTTTCGCCTTTAAATTTTCCCATCCACGGTTCAGTCTTTTCGGACGGATCTTGGTGCCACCTTCCCATCCAAGGTTCGATCTATTCAGACGGTTCTTGGTGTCATTCTTTTCGCCTTTGAATCTTCCCATACAAGGTTCGGTCTATTCGGAGGGATCATGGTGCCACCTTCCCATCCATGTTTCGATCTACTCGAACGGATCTTGGTGCCACCCTTTTCGGCTTTGAATCATGCCATCCACGGTTTGGTCTATTCGGATGGATCTTGGTGCCACATTCCCATCCAAGGTTCGATCTATTCGGATGGATCTTGGTGCCACCCTTTTCGCCTTTGAATCTTCCCATCAAAGGTTTGCTCAATTCGGACGAATCTTGGGGCCATCTTCCCATCCATGGTTCGATCTATTCGGTCAGATCTTGGTGCCAACCTTTTCGCCTTTGAATCTTCCCATACAAGGTTCGGTCAATTCAGACGGATCATGGTGCCACCGTCCCATCCAAGGTTCAATCTATTCGAACGGGTCTTGGTGCCACACTTTTTGTCTTTGAATCCTCCCATTCAAGGTTTGATCTATTCAGATGGATCTTGGTGCCACCTTCCAATCCAAGGTTCGATCTAATTGGACGAGTCTTGGTGCCACCAATTTCGCCTTTGAATATTGCCAGCATAGGTTTGCTCTTTTCGGACGAATCTTGGTTCCACATTCCCTTTCAAGGTTCGATCTATTCGAACGGATCATGGAGCTACCCTTTTCACCTTTGAATCTTCCCATCCAAGGTTCGGTCTAATCGGACGGATCTTGGTGCCACACTTTCCGCCTTTGAATCATCCCATGGAAGGTTGGCTCTATTCGGACGAATCATTGGGCCACCATCCCATCCATGGTTCGGTCAATTCGAATGGATCTTGCTGCCACTTTCCCTTCCATGGATCGATCTATTTGGACGGATATTGGTGCCACCCTTTTCGCCTTTGAATCATTCCATCCAAGGTTCGACCTATTCGGATGGATCATGGTGCCACCTTCCCATCCAAGGTTCGATTTATTCGGACGGATCTTGGTGCCATTCTTTTCGCCATTGAATTTTCCCATCCAAGGTTCGATCTAATCGGATGGGTCTTGGTGCCACCCTTTTTGCCATTGAATCTTCCCATCCTTGGTTCGGTCTATTCCGACAGATCATGTTCCCATTGTCCCATCCATGGTTTGATCTCTTCCGACGGATCATGGTGCCACCCGTTTCGCCAATGAGTCAACCCATCCATGGTTCGGTCTATTCAAATGGATCGTGGTGCCACCGACCCATCCAAGGTTCGATCTATTCGGAATGGTCTTGGTGATTCCCTTTTCGCATTTGAATCTTCCCATCCAAGGTTCGGTCTATTCGGATAGATCTTGGTGCCATCTTCCAATCCAAGGTTCGATCTATTCGGACGGGTCTTGGTGCCACCCAATTCGCCTTTGAATATTCCCATCATAGGTTTGCTCTATTCTGACGAATCTTGGTTCCACCTTCCCATCCAAGGTTCGATATCTTCGGACGGATCATGGAGCTACCCTTTTTGCCTTTGAATATTCCCATCGAAGGTTCAGTCTATTCAGACGGATCTTGGTGCCACACATTTTGCCTTTGAATCAGCCCATGGAAGGTTCCCTCTAGTCGGACGAATCATGGTGCCACCATCCCATCCTTGGTTTGATCTATTCGAATGGATCTTGGTGCCACCTTCCCATCGAAGGTTTAATCTATTCGTACAGTTATTGGTGCCACCCTTTTCGCCTTTGAATCGTCCTATCCATGGTTCGGCCTATTTGGACGGATCATGGTGCCCCCTTCCCATCCAATGTCTGATCTATTCGGACGGATCTTGGTGTCATTCTTTCCGCCTTTGAATCATCCCATCCAAGGTACGGTCTATTCGGACGAATCATGGTGCCACCTTTACATCCCAGGTTTGATCTTTTCGAACGGATCTTGGAGCCACCCTTTTTACCTTGGAATCTTCCCATCCAATGTTCGCACTATTCGAACGGAACATGGTGCCACCATCCCATCCATGGTTCGATCTTTTCAGACGGATATTGGTGCCACCCTTTTGCCTTCGAACCTTCCCATCCATGTTTTGGTCAATTCGGACGGATCATGGTGCCTCCTTCCCATCCAAGGTTCGATACCTTCGGACGGATCATGGAGCTACCCTTTTTGCCTTTGAATATTCCCATCGAAGGTTCAGTCTATTCAGACGGATCTCGGTGCCACACATTTTGCCTTTGAATCAGCCCATGGAAGGTTCCCTCTAGTCGGACGAATCATGGTGCCACCATCCCATCCATGGTTTGATCTATTCGAATGGATCTTTGTGCCACCTTCCCTTCGAAGGTTTAATCTATTCGGACAGTTATTGGTGCCACCCTTTTCGCCATTGAATCGTCCTATCCATGGTTCGGCCTATTTGGACGGATCATGGTGCCACCTTCCCATCCAATGTTTGAACTATTTGGACGGATCTTGGTGTCTCTCTTTCCGCCTTTGAATCATACCATCCAAGGTACGGTCTATTCGGACGAATCATGGTGCCACCTTTACATCCCAGGTTTGATCTATTCGGACGGATCTTGGAGCCACCCTTTTTGCCTTGGAATCTTCCCATCCAATGTTCGCACTATTCGAACGGAATTTGGTGCCACCATCCCATCCAAGGTTCGATCTATTCAGATGGATCTTGGTGCCACACTTTTCACCTTCGAACCTTCCCATCCAAGTTTTGGTTAATTTGGACGGATCATGGTGCCTCCATCCCATCCAAGGTTTGATTTACTCGAATGGATCATGGTCCCACCCATCTCTCCTTTGAATCTTCCCATCCAATGTCTGCACTATTCATAAGGATCTTGGTGCCACCTTCCCATCCATGGTTCGATCAATTCGGATGGATCTTGGGGCCACCATTTTCGCCTTTGAACCTTCGCAGCCAAAGTTCACCCTATTCGGACGAATCTTGGTGCCACCTTCCCATCCAATGTTCGATCTATTTAGACGGATCTTGGTGCCACCCTTTTCGCCTTTAAATCTTCCCATCCACGATTTGGTCTATTCAGACGGATCTAGGTGCCACCTTCCCATCCATGGTTCGATCTATTCGGACGATTTTTGGTGCCATTCTTTTCGCGTTTGAATCTTCCCATCCAAGGTTTGGTCTATTCAGACGGATCATGGTGCCACCTTCCCATCCAAGTTTCGATCTACTCGGACGGATCTTGGTGCCACCCATTTCGCCTTTGAATCTTCCCATCCACGGTTTGGTCTATTCGGATGGATCTTGGTGCCACATTCCCATCCAAGGTTCGATCTATTCAGATGGATCTTGGTGCCACCCTTTTCGCCTTTGAATCTTCCCATCAAAGGTTCGCTCAATTCGGACGAATCTTGGTTCCATCTTCCAATCCAAGGTTCGATCTATTCGGTCAGATCTTGGTGCCAACCTTTTCGCCTTTGAATCTTCCCATACAAGGTTCGGTCAATTCAGACGGATCATGGTGCCACCGTCCCATCCAAGGTTCAATCTATTTGGACGGGTCTTGGTGCCACCCTTTTCGCCATTGAATCTTCCCTTCCAAGGTTCGGTCTATTCTGACGGATCATGGTCCCACTGTCCCTTCTAAGGTTGGATCTGTTCCGATGGATCATGGTGCCACCCATCTTGCCATTGAATCTTCCCATCCAAGTTTCGGTCTATTCTGATGCATCATGGTGCCACCGTCCCATCCGAGGTTTGATCTATTTGAATGGGTCTTGGTGCCACCCTTTTTGTCTTTGAATCTTCCCATTCAAGGTTTGATCTATTCAGATGGATCTTGGTGCCACCTTCCAGTCCAAGGTTCGATCTAATCGGACGGGTCTTGGTGCCACCCATTCCGCCTTTGTATATTCCCAGCATAGGTTTGCTCTATTTGGACGAATCTTGGTTCCACCTTCCCATCCAAGGTTCAATCTATTTGAACGAATCATGGAGCTACCCTTTTCACCTTTGAATCTTCCCATCCAAGGTTCGGTCTATTCGAACGGATATTGGTGCCACACTTTTCACCTTTGAATCATCCCGTGGAAGGTTTGCTCTATTCGGACGAATCATTGGGCCACCATCCCATCCATGGTTAGGTCTATTCGGATGGATCTTGCTGCCACCTTCCCTTCCACGGTTCGATCTATTTGGACGGATATTGGTGCCACCCTTTTCGCCTTTGAATCATTCCATCCAAGGTTCGGCCTTTTTGAATGGATCATGGTGCCACCTTCCCATCCAAGGTTCGATCTATTCGGACGGATCTTGGTGTCATTCTTTTTGCCATTGAATTTTCCAATCCAAGTTTCGATCTATTCAGATGGGTCTTGGTGCCACCATTTTCCCCATTGAATCTTCCCATCCTTGGTTCGGTCTATTCAGATGGATCATGTTCCCATTATCCCATCCATGGTTTGATCTCTTCCGACGGATCATGGTGCCACCCGTTTCGCCATTGAATCATCCCATCCATGGTTCGGTCTATTCAGATGGATCGTGGTGCCACCGACCCATCCATGGTTCGATCTATTAGGACTAGTCTTGGTGCCACCCTTTTTGCATTTGAATCTTCCCATCCAAGGTTCGGTCTATTCGGATAGGTCTTGGTGCCATCTTCCAATCCAAGGTTCAATCTTTTCGGACGGGTCTTGGTGCCACCCAACTCGCCTTTGAATATTCCCATCATTGGTTTGCTCTATCCGGACTAATCTTGGTTTCACCTTCCCATCCAAGGTTCGTTATCTTCGGACGGATCATGGAGCTACCCTTTTCGCCTTCGAATATTCCCATCGAAGGTTCAGTCTATTCAGACGGATCTTGGTGCCACACATTTTGCCTTTGAATCAGCCCATGGAAGGTTCCCTCTAGTCGGACGAATCATGGTGCCACTATCCCATCCATGGTTCGGTCTATTCGAATGGATCTTGGTGCCACCTTCCCTTCCACGGTTTAATCTATTTAGACAGTTATTGGTGCCACCCTTTTCGCCTTTCAATGGTCCTATCCAAGGTTCGGCCTATTTGGACGGATGATGGTGCCACCTTCCCATCCAATGTTTGATCTATTCGGACGGATCTTGGTGTCACTCTTTTTGCCTTTGAATCTTCCCATCCAAGGTACGGTCTATTTGGACGAATCATGGTGCCACCTTTACATCCCGGGTTTGATCTATCAGGACGGATCTTGGAGCCAAATTTTAGCCTTGGAATCTTCCATCCAATCTTCGCACTATTCGAACGGAACTTGGTGCCACCATCCCATCCAAGGTTCGATCTATTCAGACGGATCTTGGTGCCACCCTTTTCGCCTTCGAATCTTCCCATCCAAGTTTTGGTCAATTTGGACGGATTTTGGTGCCTCCATCCTATCCAAGGTTCGATTTACTCGAATGGATCATGGTGCCACCCATCTCACCGTTGGATCTTCCCATCCAATGTTCGCACTATTAAGATGGATCTTGGTGCCACCTTCCCATCCATGGTTCGATCAATTCGAATGGATCTTGGGGCCACCATTTTCGCCTTTGAACCTTCGCAGCCAAAGTTCACCCTATTCAGACGAATCTTGGTGCCACCTTCCCATCCAATGTTCGATCGATTCAGACGGATCTTGGTGCCACCCGTTTTGCCTTTAAATCTTCCCATCCACGGTTCGGTCTATTCGGACGGATCTTGGCGCCACCATCCCATCCAAGGTTCGATCTATTCAGACGGTTCTTGGTGCCATTCTTTTCGCCTTTGGATCTTCCCATCCATGGTTCGGTCTATTCAAACGAATCATGGTGCCACCTTCCCATCCAAGTTTCGATCTACTCGGACGGATCTTGGTGCCACCCTTTTCGCCTTTGAATCTTCCCATCCACGGTTTGGTCTATTCGGATGGATATTGGTGCCACATTCCCATCCTAGGTTCGATCTATTCGGATGGATCTTTGTGCCACCCTTTTCGCCTTTGAATCTTCCCATCAAAGGTTCGCTCAATTCGGACGAATCTTGGGGCCATCTTCCCATCCAAGGTTCGATCTATTCGGTCAGATCTTGGTGCCAACCTTTTCGCCTTTGAATCTTCCCATACACGGTTCGGTCAATTCAGACGGATCATGGTGCCACCGTCCCATCCATGGTTCAATCTATTTGGACGGGTCTTGGTGCCACCCTTTTCACCATTGAATCTTCCCATCCAAGGTTCAGTCTATTCTGACGGATCGTGGTCCCACTGTCCCTTCCAAGGTTGGATCTATTCCGACGGATCATGGTGCCACCCATCTTGCCATTGAATCTTCCCATCCAAGTTTCGGTCTATTCTGATGCATCATGGTGCCACCATCCCATCCAAGGTTTGATCTATTCGAACGGGTCTTAGTGCCACCCATTTTGTCATTGAATCTTCCCATTCAAGGTTTGATCTATTCAGATGGATCTTGGTGCCACCTTCCAATCCAAGGTTCGATTTAATCGGACGGGTCTTGGTGCCACCCATTTCGCCTTTGAATATTCCCAGCATAGTTTGCTCTATTCGAACGAATCTTGGTTCCACCTTCCCATCCAAGGTTCGATCTATTCGAACGAATCATGGAGCTACCCTTATCACCTTTGAGTCTTCCCATCCATGGTTCGGTCTATTCGGACGGATCTTGGTGCCACACTTTTCACCTTTGAATCATCCCGTGGAAGGTTCGCTCTATTCAGACGAATCATTGGGCCACCATCCCATCCATGGTTCAGTCAATTCGGATGGATCTTACTGCCGCCTTCCCTTCCACGGTTCAATCTATTTGGACGGATATTGGTGCCACCTTTTTCGCCTTTGAATCATTCCATCCATGGTTCAGCCTTTTCGGATGGATCATGGTGCCACCTTCTCATCCAAGGTTCGATCTATTCAGACGGATCTTGGTGCCATTCTTTTCGCCATTGAATTTTCCCATCCAAGGTTTGATCTATTCGGATGGGTCTTGGTGCCACCATTTTTCCATTGAATCTTCCCATCCTTGGTTCGGTCTATTTAGACGGATCATGTTACCACTATCCCATCCATGGTTTGATCTCTTCCGACGGATCATGGTGCCACCCGTTTTGCCATTGAATCATCCCATCCATGGTTCGGTCTATTCAGATGGATCGTGGTGCCACCGTCCCATCCAAGGTTCGATCTATTCGGACTGGTCTTGGTGCCACCCTTTTCGCATTTGAATCTTCCCATCCAAGGTTCGGTCTATTCGGATAGATCTTGGTGCCAACTTCCAATCCAAGGTTCGATCTATTCGGACGGGTCTTGCTGCCACCCAATTCGCCTTTGAATATTCCCATCATTGGTTTGCTCTATTCGGACAAATCTTGGTTCCACCTTCCCATCCAAGGTTCGATATCTTCGGACGGATCATGGAGCTACCCTTTTCGCCTTTGAATATTCCCATCCAAGGTTCAGTCTATTCAGATGGATCTTGGTGCCACACATTTTGCCTTTGAATCAGCCCATGGAAGGTTCCCTCTAGTCTGACGAACCATGGTGCCACCATCCCATCCATGGTTCGGTCTATTCGAATGGATCTTGGTGCCACCTTCCCTTCCAAGGTTTAATCTATTCAGACAGTTATTGGTGCCACCCTTTTCGCCTTTGAATCGTCCTATCCATGGTTCAGCATATTTGGACGGATCATGGTGTCACCTTCCCATCCAATGTTTGATCTATTCAGAAGTATCTTGGTGTCTCTCTTTTCACCTTTGAATCTTCCCATCCAAGGTACGATCTATTCGGACGAATCATGGTGCCACCTTTACATCCCTGGTTTGATCTATTCGGACGGATCTTGGAGCCACCCTTTTTGCCTTGGAATCTTCCCATCCAATGTTCGCACTATTCGAACGGAACTTGGTGCCACCATCCCATCCAAGGTTCGATCTATTCAGACGGATCTTGGTGCCACCCTTGTCGCCTTCGAACCTTCCCATCCAAGTTTTGGTCAATTCGGACGGATCGTGGTGCCTCCTTCCCATCCAAGGTTCGATTAACTCGAATGGATCATGGTGCCACCCATCTCTCCTTTGAATCTTCCCATCCAATGCTCGCACTATTCAGACGGATCTTGGTACCACCTTCCCATCCATGGTTCGATCAATTCGAATGGATCTTGGGGCCACCATTTTCGCCTTTGAATCTTCACAGCCAAAGTTCACCCTATTCGGATGAATCTTGGTGCCACCTTCCCATCCAATGTTCGATCTATTCAGACGGATCTTGGTGCCACCCTTTTCGTCTTTAAATCTTCCCATCCACGGTTCGGTCTATTCAGACGGATCTTGGTGCCACCTTCCCATCCAAGGTTCGATCTATTCAGACAGTTCTTGGTGCCATTCTTTTCGCCTTTGAATCTTCCCATCCATGGTTCGGTCTATTCAGACGAATCATAGTGCCACCTTCCCATCCAAGTTTCGATCTACTCGAACGGTTCTTGGTGCCATTCTTTTGGCCTTTGAATCTTCCCATCCACGGTTTGGTCTATTCGGACGGATCATGGTCCCACCTTCCCATCCAAGTATCGATCTACCCAGACGGATCTTGGTGCCACCCTTTTCGCCTTTGAATCTTCCCATCCACGGTTCGGTCTATTCGGATTGATCTTGGTGCCACATTCCCATCGAAGGTTCGATCTATTCGGATGGATCTTGGTGCCACCCTTTTCGCGTTTGAATCTTCCCATCAAAGGTTGGCTCAATTCGGACGAATCTTGGTTCCATCTTCCAATCCAAGGTTCGATCTATTCGGTCAGATCTTGGTGCCAACCTTTTTGCCTTTGAATCTTCCCATACAAGGTTCGGTCAATTCAGACGGATCATGGTGCCACCGTCCCATCCAAGGTTCAATCTATTTGGACGGGTCTTGGTGCCACCCTTTTCGCCATTGAATCTTCCCTTCCAAGGTTCGGACTATTCTGACGGATCATGGTCCCACTGTCCCTTCTAAGGTTGGATCTATTCCGACGGATCATGGTGCCACCCATCTTGCCATTGAATCTTCCCATCCAAGTTTCGGTCTATTCTGATTCATCATGGTGCCACCGTCCCATCCGAGGTTTGATCTATTCAAATGGGTCTTGGTGCCACCCTTTTTGTCTTTGAATCTTCCCATTCAAGGTTTGATCTATTCAGATGGATCTTGGTGCCACCTTCCAATCCAAGGTTCGATCTAATCGGACGGGTCTTGGTGCCACCAATTCCGCCTTTGAATATTCCCAGCATAGGTTCGCTCTATTCGGACGAATCTTGGTTCCACCTTCCCATCCAAGGTTCGATCTATTCGAACGAATCATGAAGCTACCCTTTTCACCTTTGAATCTTTCCATCCA
This sequence comes from Posidonia australis, assembly GCA_024699735.1. NCBI lineage: Eukaryota > Viridiplantae > Streptophyta > Magnoliopsida > Alismatales > Posidoniaceae > Posidonia > Posidonia australis. Next base: position 21,516 of record JAMKQA010001996.1, on the reverse strand, counting down.
AGGTTCGGTCTATTCGGACGGATCTTGGTGCCACACTTTTCACCTTTGAATCATCCCGTGGAAGGTTCGCTCTATTCGGACGAATCATTGGGCCACCATCCCATCCATGGTTAGGTCTATTCGGATGGATCTTGCCGCCACCTTCCCTTCCACGGTTCGATCTATTTGGACGGATATTGGTGCCATCCTTTCCGCCTTTGAATCATTCCATCCAACGTTCGGCCTTTTCGGATGGATCATGGTGCCACCTTCCCATCCATGGTTCGATCTATTCGGACGGATATTGGTGCCATTCTTTTCGCCATTGAATTTTCCAATCCATGGCTCGATCTATTCGGATGGGTCTTGGTGCCACCATTTTTGCCATTGAATCTTCCCATCCTTGGTTCGGTCTATTCGGATAGATCATGTTCCCATTATCCCATCCATGGTTTGATCTCTTCCGACAGATCATGGTGCCACCCGTTTCGCCATTGAATCATCCCATCCATGGTTCGGTCTATTCAGATGGATTGTGGTGCTACCGACCCATCCAAGGTTCGATCTATTAGGACTGGTCTTGGTGCCACCGTTTTTGCATTTGAATCTTCCCATCCATGGTTCGGTCTATTCGGATAGATCTTGGTGCCATCTTCCAATCCAAGGTTCAATCTTTTCAGACGGGTCTTGGTGCCACCCAACTCGCCTTTGAATATTCTCATCATTGGTTTGCTCTATCCAGACGAATCTTGGTTTCACCTTCCCATCCAAGGTTCGATATCTTCGAACGGATCATGGAGCTACCCTTTTCGCCTTTGAATATTCCCATCGAAGGTTCAGTCTATTCAGACGGATCTTGGTGCCACACATTTTGCCTTTGAATCAGCCCATGGAAGGTTCCCTCTAGTCGGACGAATCATGGTGCCACCATCCCATCCATGGTTCGGTCTATTCGAATGGATCTTGGTGCCACCTTCCCTTCCAAGGTTTAATCTATTCAGACAGTTATTGGTGCCACCCTTTTCGCCTTTGAATCGTCCTATCCATGGTTCGGCCTATTTGGACGGATGATGGTGCCACCTTCCCATCCAATGTTTGATCTATTCGGACGGATCTTGCTGTCACTCTTTTCGCCTTTGAATCTTCCCATCCAAGGTACGGTCTATTTGGACGAAACATGGTGCCACCTTTACATCCCGGGTTTGATCTATTCGGACAGATCTTGGAGCCACATTTTTGCCTTTGAATCTTCCCATCCAATGCTCGCACTATTCGAACGGAACTTGGTGCCACCATCCCATCCAAGGTTCGATCTATTCAGACGGATCTTGGTGCCACCCTTTTCGCCTTCGAACCTTCCCATCCAAGTTTTGGTCAATTCGGACGGATCGAGATGCCTCCATCCCATCCAAGGTTCGATTTACTCGAATGGATCATGGTGCCACCCATCTCACCTTTGAATCTTCCCATCCTATGTTCGCACTATTCAGACGGATCTTGGTGCCACCTTCCCATCCATGGTTCGATCAATTCGAATGGATCTTGGGGCCACCATTTTCGCCTTTGAACCTTCGCAGCCAAAGTTCACCCTATTCGGACGAATCTTGGTACCACCTTCCCATCCAATGTTTGATCTATTCAGACGGATCTTGGTGCGACCCTTTTCGCCTTTAAATCTTCCCATCCACAGTTCAGTCTATTCGGACGGATCTTGGCGCCACCTTCCCATCCAAGGTTCGATCTATTCAAACGGTTCTTGGTGCCATTCTTTTCGCCTTTGGATCTTCCCATCCATGGTTCGGTCTATTTGGATGGATCAAGGTGCCACCTTCCCATCCAAGTTTCGATCTACTCGGACGGATCTTGGTGCCACCCTTTTCGCCTTTGAATCTTCCCATCCACGGTTTGGTCTATTAGGATGGATCTTGGTGCCACATTCCCATCCAATGTTCGATCTATTCGGATGGATCTTTGTGCCACCCTTTTCGCCTTTGAATCTTCCCATCAAAGGTTCGCTCAATTCGGACGAATCTTGGGGCCATCTTCCCATCCAAGGTTCGATCTATTCGGTCAGATCTTGGTGCCAATCTTTTCACCTTTGAATCTTCCCATACAATGTTTGGTCAATTCAGATGGATATGGTGCCACCGTCCCATCCAAGGTTCAATCCATTTGGACGGGTCTTGGTGCCACCCTTTTCACCATTGAATATTCCCATCCAAGTTTCAGTCTATTTTGACGGATCATGGTCCCACTGTCCCTTCCAAGGTTGGATCTATTCCGACGGATCATGGTGCCACCCATCTTGCCATTGAATCTTCCCATCCAAGTTTCAGTCTATTCTGATGCATCATGGTGCCACCGTCCCATCCGAGGTTTGATCTATTCGAATGGGTCTTGGTGCCACCCTTTTTTGTCTTTGAATCTTCCCATTCAAGGTTTGATCTATTCAGATGGATCTTGGAGCCACCTTCCAATCCAAGGTTCGAACTAATCGGACGGGTCTTGGTGCCACCCATTTCGCCTTTGAATATTCCCAGCAAGGTTCAATCTATTCGAACGGATCATGGAGCTACCCTTTTCACCTTTGAATCTTCCCATCCATGGTTCGGTCTATTCGGACGGATCTTGGTGCCACACTTTTCACCTTTGAATCATCCAGTGGAAGCTTCACTCTATTTGGACGAATCATTGGGCCACCATCCCATCCATGGTTCGGTCAATTCGGATAGATCTTGCTGCCACCTTCCCTTCCTCGGTTTGATCTATTTGGATGGATAGTGGTGCCACCCTTTTAGCCTTTGAATCATTCCATCCAAGGTTCGGCCTATTCGGATGGATCATGGTGCCACCTTCCCATCCAAGGTTCGATCTATTTGGACAGATCTTGGTGCCATTCTTTTCGCCATTGAATTTTCCCTTCCAAGGTTCGATCTATTCAGATGGGTCTTGGTGCCACCCTTTTTGCCATTGAATCTTCCCATCCTTGGTTCGGTTTATTCGGACGGATCATGTTCCCATTGTCCCATCCATGGTTTGATCTCTTCAGACGGATCATGGTGCCACCCGTTTCGCCATTGAATCATCCCATTCATGGTTCGGTCTATTCAGATGGATCGTGGTGCCACCGTCCCATCCAAGGTTCGATCTATTCGGACTGGTCTTGGTGCCACCCTTTTCGTATTTGAATCTTCCCATCCAAGGTTCGGTCTATTCGGATAGATCTTGGTGCCATCTTCCAATCCAAGGTTCGATATATTCGGAAGGGTCTTGGTGCCACCCAATTCGTCTTTGAATATTCCCATCATAGGTTTGCTCTATTCGGATGAATCTTGGTTCCACCTTCCCATCCATGGTTTGATATATTCGGACGGATCATGGAGCTACCCTTTTCGCCTTTGAATATTCCCATCCAAGGTTCCGTCAATTCAAACGGATCTTGGTGCCACACTTTTTGCCTTTGAATCAGCCCGTGGAAGGTTCACTCTAGTTGGACGAATCATGGTGCTACCATCCCATCCATGTCTATTCGGATGGATCTTGGTGCCACCTTCCCTTCCAAGGTTTGATCCATTCGGACAGTTATTGGTGCCACCCTTTTCACCTTTGAATCGTCCTATCCATGGTTCGGCCTATTTGGACGGATCATGGTGCCTCCTTCCCATCCATGGTTCGATTTACTCTAATGGATCATGGTGCCACCCATCTCTCCTTTGAATCTTCCCATCCAATGTTCGCACTACTCAGACGGATCTTGGTGCCACCTTCCCATCCATGGTTCGATCAATTCGAATGGATCATGGGCCACCATTTTCGCCTTTGAACCTTTGCAGCCAAAGTTCACCCTATTTGGACGAATCTTGGTGCCACCTTCCCATCCAATGTTTGATCTATTCAGATGGATCTTGGTGCCACCATTTTCGCCTTTAAATCTTCCCATCCACGGTTCGGTCTATTCGGACGGATCATGGTGCCACCTTCCCATCCAAGTTTCGATCTACTCGGACGGATCATGGTGCCACCCTTTTCGCCTTTGAATCTTCCCATCCACGGTTCGGTGTATTCAGATGGATCTTGGTGCCACATTCCCATCTATGGTTCGATCTATTTGGATGGATCTTGGTGCCACCCTTTTCGCCTTTGAATCTTCCCATCAAAGGTTCGCTCAATTCGGACGAATCTTGGGGCCATCTTCCCATCCAAGGTTCGATTATTCGGTCATATCTTGGTGCCAACCATTTCTCCTTTGAATCTTCCCATACAAGGTTCGGTCAATTCAGACGGATCATGGTGCCACCGTCCCATCCATGGTTCAATCTATTTGGACGGGTCTTGGTGCCACCATTTTCGCCATTGAATCTTCCCATCCAAGGTTCGGTCTATTCTGACGGATCATGGTCTCACTGTCCCTTCCAAAGTTGGATCTATTCCGACGAATCGTGGTGCCACCCATCTTGCCATTGAATCTTCCCATCCAAGTTTCGGTCTATTCTGATGCATCATGGTGCCACCGTCCCATCCGAGGTTTGATCTATTCGAATGGGTCTTGGTGCCACCCTTTTTGTCTTTGAATCTTCCCATTCAAGGTTTGATCTATTCAGATGGATCTTGGTGCCACCTTCCAATCCATGGTTCGATCTAATCGAACGGGTCTTGGTGCCACCCATTTCGCCTTTGAATATTCCCATCATAGGTTTGCCCTATTCGGACGAATCTTGGTTCCACCTTCCCATCCAAGGTTCGATCTATTCGAACGGTTCATGGAGCTACCCTTTTCACCTTTGAATCTTCCCATCCATGGTTCGGTCTATTCGGACGGATATTGGTGCCACACTTTTCGCCTTTAAATCATCCAGTGGAAGGTTTGCTCTATTTGGATGAATCATTGGGCCACCATCCCATCCATGGTTCAGTCAATTCGGATGGATCATGCTGCCACCTTCCCTTCCACGGTTTGATCTATTTGGACGGATATTGGTGCCACCCTTATCGCCTTTGAATCATTCCATCCAAGGTTCGGCCTATTCAGATGGATCATGGTGCCACCTTCCCATCCAAGGTTCGATCTATTCGGACAGATCTTGGTGCCATTCTTTTCGCCATTGAATTTTCCCTTCCAAGGTTCGATCTATTCGGATGGGTCTTGGTGCCACCCTTTTTGCCATTGAATCTTCCCATCCTTGGTTCTGTCTATTCGGACGGATCATGTTCCCATTGTCCCATCCATGGTTTGATCTCTTCCGACGGATCATGGTGCCACCCGTTTCGCCATTGAATCATCCCATCCATGGTTCGGTCTATTCAGATGGATCGTGGTGCCACCGTCCCATCCATGGTTCGATCTATTCGGACTGGTCTTGGTGCCACCCTTTTTGCATTTGAATCTTCTCATCCAAGGTTCGGTCTATTCGGATAGATCTTGGTGCCATCTTCCAATCCATGGTTCGATCTATTCGGATGGGTCTTGGTGCCACCCAATTCGTCTTTGAATATTCCCATCATAGGTTTGCTCTATTCGGATGAATCTTGGTTCCACCTTCCCATCCAAGGTTTGATATATTCGGACGGATCATGGAGCTACCCTTTTCGCCTTTGAATATTCCCATCCAAGGTTCCATCTATTCAAACGGATCTTGGTGCCACACTTTTTGCCTTTGAATCAGCCCGTGGAAGGTTCACTCTAGTTGGACGAATCATGGTGCTACCATCCCATCCATGTCTATTCGGATGGATCTTTGTAGCACCTTCCCTTCCAAGGTTTGATCCATTCGGACAGTTATTGGTGCCACCCTTTTCGCCTTTGAATCGTCCTATCCACGGTTCGGCCTATTTGGACGGATCGTGGTGCCACCTTCCCATCCAATGTTTGATCTATTCGGACGGATCTTGGTGTCACTCTTTTCGCCTTTGAATCTTCCCATCCAAGATACGGTCTATTCAGACTAATCATGGTGCCACGTTTACATCCCAGGTTTGATCTATTCGGACGGATCTTGGAGCCACCCTTTTTGCCTTGGAATCATCCCAACCAATGTTCGCACTATTCGAACGGAACTTGTTGCCACCATCCCATCCAAGGTTCGATCTATTCAGACGGATCTTGGTGCCACCCTTTTCGCCTTCGAACCTTCCCATCCAAGTTTTGGTCAATTCGGACGGATCATGGTGCCTCCTTCCCATCCACGGTTCGGTTTACTCGAATCGATCATGGTGCCACCCATCTCTCCTTTGAATCTTCCCATCCAATTTTCACACTATTCAGATGGATCTTGGTGCCACCTTCCCATCCAAGGTATGATCAATTCGAATGGATCGTGGGCCACCATTTTCGCCTTTGAACCTTTGCAGCCAAAGTTCACCCTATTTGGACGAATCTTGGTGCCACCTTCCCATCCAATGTTCGATCTATTCAGATGGATCTTGGTGCCACCATTTTCGCCTTTAAATCTTCCCATCCACGGTTCGGTCTATTCGGACGGATCATGGTGCCACCTTCCCATCCAAGTTTCAATCTACTCGAACGGATCATGGTGCCACCCTTTTCACCTTTGAATCTTCCCATCCACGGTTCGGTGTATTCAGATGGATCTTGGTGCCACATTCCCATCTAAGGTTCGATCTATTCGGATGGATCTATGTGCCACCCTTTTCGCCTTTGAATCTTCCCATCAAAGGTTCGCTCAATTAGGACGATTCTTGGGGCCATCTTCCCATCCAAGGTTTGATCTATTCGGTCAGATCTTGGTGCCAACCTTTTCGCCTTTGAATCTTCCCATACAAGGTTCGGTCAATTCAGACGGATCATGGTGCCACCGTCCCATCCAAGGTTCAATCTATTTGGACGGGTCTTGTTGCCACCCATTTCGCCATTGAATCTTCCCATCCAAGGTTCGGTCTATTCTGACGGATCATGGTCTCTCTGTCCCTTCCAAGGTTGGATCTATTCCGACGGATCATGGTGCCACCCATCTTGCCATTGAATCTTCCCATCCAAGTTTCGGTCTATTCTGATGCATCATGGTGCCACCGTCCCATCCGAGGTTTGATCTATTCGAACGGGTCTTGGTGCCACCCTTTTTGTCTTTGAATCTTCCCATTCAAGGTTTGATCTATTCAGATGGATCTTGGTGCCACCTTCCAATCCAAGGTTCGATTTAATCGGACGGGTCTTGGTGCCACCCATTTCGCCTTTGAATATTCCCAGCATAGGTTTGCTCTATTCGAACGAATCCTGGTTCCACCTTCCCATCCAAGGTTCGATCTATTCGAACGGATCATGGAGCTACCCTTTTCACCTTTGAACCTTCCCATCCAAGGTTCGGTCTATTAGGACGGATCTTGGTGCCACATTTTTCTCCTTTGAATCATCCCGTGGATGGTTCGCTCTATTTGGACGAATCATTGGGCCTCCATCCCATCCATGGTTCGGTCAATTCGGATGGATCTTGCTGCCACCTTCCCTTCCACGGTTTGATCTATTTGGACGGATATTGGAGCCACCCTTTTAGCCTTTGAATCATTCCATCCAAGGTTCGGCCTATTCAGATGGATCATGGTGCCACCTTCCCATCCATGGTTCGATCTATTCGGACAGATCTTGGTGCCATTCTTTTCGCCATTGAATTTTCCCTTCTAAGGTTCGATCTATTCGGATGGGTCTTGGTGCCACCCTTTTTGCCATTGAATCTTCCCATCCTTGGTTCGGTCTATTCGGACGGATCATGATCCCATTGTCCCATCCATGGTTTGATCTCTTCCGACGGATCATGGTGCCACCCATTTCGCCATTGAATCATCCCATCCATGGTTCGGTCTATTCAGATGGATCGTGGTGCCACCGTCCCATCCATGGTTCGATCTATTCGGACTGGTCTTGGTGCCACCCTTTTCGCATTTGAATCTTCCCATCCAAGGTTCGGTCTATTCGGATAGATCTTGGTGCCATCTTCCAATCCAAGGTTCGATCTATTCGGACGGGTCATGGTGCCACCCAATTCGTCATTGAATATTCCCATCATAGGTTTGCTCTATTCGGACGAATCTTGGTTCCACCTTCCCATCCAAGGTTCAATTTATTCGGACGGATCATGGAGCTACCCTTTTCGCCTTTGAATATTCCCATCCATGGTTCCGTCTATTCAAATGGATCTTGGTGCCACACTTTTTGCCTTTTAATCAACCCGTGGAAGGTTCACTCTAGTTGGACGAATCATGGTGCTACCATCCCATCCATGTCTATTCGGATGGATCTTGGTGCCACCTTTCCTTCCAAGGTTTGATCCATTCGGACAGTTATTGGTGCCACCCTTTTCGCCTTTGAATCATCCTATCCATGGTTCGGCCTATTTGGACGGATCATGGTGCCACCTTCCCATCCAATGTTTGATCTATTCGGACGGATCTTGGTGTCACTCTTTTCGCCTTTGAATCTTCCCATCCAAGGTACAGTCTATTCGGACGAATCATGGTGCCACCTTTACATCCCAGGTTTGATCTATTCAGACAAATCTTGGAGCCACCCTTTTTGCCTAGGAAACTTCCCAGCCAATGTTCGCACTATTCGAACGGAACTTGTTGCCACCATCCCATCCAAGGTTTGATCTATTCAGACGGATCTTGGAGCCACCCTCTTCGCTAGCGAACCTTCCCATCCAAGTTTTGGTCAATTCGAACGGATCATGGTGCCTCCTTCCCATCCAAGGTTCGATTTACTCGAATGGATCATGGTGCCACCCATCTCTCCTCTGAATCATCCCATCCAATGTTGGCACTATTCAGACGAATCTTGGTGCCACCTTCCCATCCATGGTTCGATCAATTCGAATGGATCATGGGCCACCATTTTCGCCTTAGAACCTTTGCAGCCAAAGTTCACCCGATTTGGACGAATCTTGGTGCCACCTTCCCATCCAATGTTCGATCTATTCAGATGGATCTTGGTGCCACCATTTTCGCCTTTAAATCTTCCCATCCACGGTTCGGTCTATTCGGACGGATCATGGTGCCACCTTCCCATCCAAGTTTCGATCTACTCGGACGGATCATGGTGCCACCCTTTTCGCCTTTGAATCTTCCAATCCACGGTTCGGTGTATTCAGATGGATCTTGGTGCCACATTCCCATCTAAGGTTCAATCTATTCGGATGGATCATGGTGCCACCCTTTTCGCTTTTGAATCTTCCCATCAAATGTTCGCTCAATTCGGACGAATCTTGGGGCCATCTTCCCATCCAAGGTTCGATCTATTCGGTCAGATCATGGTGCCAACCTTTTCGCCTTTGAATCTTCCCATACTAGGTTCGGTCAATTCAGACGGATCATGGTGCCACCGTCCCATCCAAGGTTCAATCTATTTGGACGGGTCTTGGTGCCACCCTTTTCGCCATTGAATCTTCCCATCCAAGGTTCGGTCTATTCTGACGAATCATGGTCTCACTGTCCCTTCCAAGGTTGGATCTATTCCGACGGATCATGGTGCCACCCATCTTGCCATTGAATCTTCCCATCCAAGTTTCGGTCTATTCTGATGCATCATGGTGCCACCGTCCCATCCGAGGTTTGATCTATTCGAACGGGTCTTGGTGCCACCCTTTTTGTCTTTGAATCTTCCCATTCAAGGTTTGATCTATTCAGATGGATCTTGGTGCCACCTTCCAATCCAAGGTTCGATTTAATTGGACGGGTCTTGGTGCCACCCATTTCGCCTTTGAATATTCCCAGCATAGGTTTGTTCTATTCTGACGAATCCTGGTTCCACCTTCCCATCCAAGGTTCAATCTATTCGAACGGATCATGGAGCTACCCTTTTCACCTTTGAACCTTCCCATCCAAGGTTCGGTCTATTCGGACGGATCTTGGTGCCACACATTTCTCCTTTGAATCATCCCGTGGATGGTTCGCTCTATTCGGACGAATCATTGGGCCACCATCCCATCCATGGTTCGGTCAATTCTGATGGATCTTGCTGCCACCTTCCCTTCCACAGTTCGATCTATTTGGACGGATATTGGTGCCACCCTTTAACCTTTGAATCATTCCATCCAAGGTTCGGCCTAATTCGGATGGATCATGGTGCCACCTTCCCATCCAAGGTTCGATCTATTCGGACGGATCTTGGTGCCATTCTTTTCGCCATTGAATTTTCCCTTCCAAGGTTCGATCTATTCGGATGGGTCTTGGTGCCACCCTTTTTGCCATTGAATCTTCCCATCCTTGGTTCGGTCTATTCGGACGGATCATGTTCCCATTGTCCCATCCATGGTTTGATCTCTTCCGATGGATCATGGTGCCATTCGTTTCGCCATTGAATCATCCCATCCATGGTTCGGTCTATTCAGATGGATCGTGGTGCCACCGTCCCATCCAAGGTTCCATCTATTCGGACTGGTCTTGGTGCCACCCTTTTCGCATTTGAATCTTCCCATCCATGGTTTGGTCTATTCGGATAGATCTTGGTGCCATCTTCCAATCCAAGGTTCGATCTATTCGGATGGGTCTTGGTGCCACCCAATTCGCCTTTGAATATTCCCATCATAGGTTTGCTCTATTCGGACGAATCTTGGTTCCACCTTCCCATCCAAGGTTCGATATATTCGGACGGATCATGGAGCTACCCTTTTCGCCTTTGAATATTCCCATCCAAGGTTCCGTCTATTCAAACGGATCTTGGTGCCACACTTTTTGCCTTTGAATCAGCCCGTGGAAGGTTCCCTCTAGTCGGACGAATCAAGGTGCTACCATCCCATCCATGTCTATTCGGATGGATCTTGGTGCCACCTTCCCTTCCAAGGTTTGATCTATTCGGATAGTTATTGGTGCCACCCTTTTCGCTTTTGAATCGTCATATCCATGGTTCGGCCTATTTGGACGAATCATGGTGCCACCTTCCCATCCAATGTTTGATCTATTCAGACGGATCTTGGTGCCACTCTTTTCGCCTTTGAATCTTCCCATCCAAGGTACGGTCTATTCAGACGAATCATGGTGCCACATTTACATCCCAGGTTTAATCTATTCAGACGGATCTTGGCGCCACCCTTTTTGCCTTGGAATCTTCCCATCCAACGTTCGCACTACTCGAACGGAACTTGGTGCCACCATCCCATCCAATCTTCGATCTATTCAGACGGATCTTGGTGCCACCCTTTTCTCCTTCGAACCTTCCCATCCAAGTTTGGGTCAATTCGAACGGATCATGGTGCCTCCATCCCATCCAAAGTTCGATTTACTCGAATGGATCTTGGTGCCACCCATTTCGCCTTTGAATCTTCCCATCCAATGTTCGCACTATTCAGGCGGATCATGGTGCCACCTTGCCATCCATGGTTTGATCAATTCAGATGGATCTTGGGGCCACCCTTTTCGCCTTTGAACCTTCGCAGCCAAGGTTCACCCTATTCGGATGAATCTTGGTGCCACCTTCCCATCCAATGTTTGATCTATTCAGACGGATCTTGGTGCCACCCTTTTCGCCTTTAAATCTTCCCATCCATGGTTCGGTCTGTTCGGACAGATCTTGGTGCCACCTTCCCATCCATGGTTCAATCAATTCCAATGGATCTTGGTGCCACCCTTTTCGGCTTTGAATCAACCCATCAAAGGTTCACTCAATTCGGTCGAATCGTGGTGCCACCATCCCATCCAAGGTACGATCTATTCCGACGGATCTTGGTGCCACCATCCCATCCAAGGTTCGATCTATTCATACGAATCTTGGTGCCACCCTTTACACCTTTGAATCTTGCCATCCAAGGTTCGGTCTATTCGGATGGATCATGGTGCCACCGTCCCATCCAAGGATTGATCTATTCGGATGGGTCTTGGTGCCACCCTTTTCACCTTTGAATCCTCCAATCCAAGGTTTGGTCTACTCCGACGGATCTTGGTGCCACCTTCCAATCCATCGTTCAATCGATTCAGACGGATCTTGGTGCCACCCATTTCACCTTTGAATCTTCCCATCCATGGTTCTGTCTATTTGGACAGATCATGGTGCCACCTTCCCATCCATGGTTCGATCAACTCGGACGGATCTTGGTGCCATTCTTTTCGCCTTTGAATCATCCCTACCATGCTTCGGTCTATTCAGGCAGATATTGGTAGACCTTCCCATCCAAGGTTCGATCTATTAGGACAGATTTTGGTGCCACCCATTTCGCCCTGTAATCTTCCCATCCAAGGTTCGGTCAATTCAGACGGATCTTGATGCAACCCTTTTCATCTACGAATCTTCCCATCCATGGTTCGGTCTATTTGGATGGATCTTGGTGCCCCCTTCCGATCCAAGGTTTGATCTATTCGGACGGATCTTGGTGCCACCCATTTCGCCTTTGAATCTTCCCATCCAATGTTCGCACTATTCAAGTGGATCTTGGTGCCACCTTCCCATCCGAGGTTCGATCAATTCGAGCGGATGTTGGTGCCACCCTTTTCGCCTTTGAACCTTCCCTTCCATGGTTCGCCTTATTCAGACGAATCTTGGTGCCACCTTCGCATCCAATGTTCAAACTACTCAAATGGATCTAGGTGCCACCCTTTTCGCCATTGAATTTTCCCATCCAAGGTTTGGTCTATTCGGATGGATCTTGGTGCCACCTTCCCATCCAAAGTTCCATCTATTCAGTGGATCTTGGTGGCACCCTTTTCGCCTTTGAATCTTCCCATCCAAGGTTCGGTCTATTCGGAAGGATCTTTGTGCCACCTTCCCATCCAAGGTTCGATCAATACGGACAGACCTTGGGGCCACCATTTTCGCCTTTGAATCTTCCCATCTATTCAGACGTATCTTGGTTCCACCGTCCCATCCAAGGTTCGATCAATTCTGACGGATCTTGGTGCCACCATTTTCACCTTTGAATCTTCCCATCCAAGGTTCGGTCTATTTGGACGGATCTTGGAGCCACGTCCCATCCAAGGTTCGATCTATTTGGACGGGTCTTGGTGCCACCCTTTTCACCTTTGAATCTTCCCATCCAAGGTAAGGTCTATTCGGACGGATCTTTGTGCCACCTACCAATCCATTGTTTGATCTATTTGGACTGATCTTGGTGCCTCCATTTTCGCCTTTGAATCTTCCCATACAATGTTCGGTCTATTCAGACAGATCATGGTGCCACCGTCCCATCCAAGGTTCGATATATTTGGACGGGTCTTGGTGCCACCCTTTTCACATTTGAATCCTCCCATCCAAGGTAAGGTCTATTCGGACGGATCTTGGTGCCACCAACCAATCCATTGTTTGATCTATTCGGACTGATCTTGGTGCCACCCGTTTCGCCTTTGAATCTTCCCATCCAAGGTTTAGTCTATTCGGACGGATCATGGTACCACCTTCCCATCCAAGGTTCGATCTATTCGGACGGATCTTGGTGCCATTCTTTTCGCCTATGATTCCCATCAAAAGTTCGCTCTACTCAGACGAATCTTGGTTCCACCATCCCATCCAAGGTTCGATCTATTCGGACGGATCATGGAGCCACCCTTTTCGCCTTTGAATCTTCCCATCCAAGGTTCGGTCTATTAGGACAGATCTTGGTGCCACCTTCCCATCCAAGGTTTGATCTATTCGGACGGATCTTGGTGCCACCCTTTTCGCCTTTGAATCTTTCCTTGCAAGGTTCGCCTTATTCGGATGAGTCATGGTGCCACCTTCCCATCCATGGTTCGGTCTATTGCGATGATTATTGCTACCACCTTACATTCCAAGAATCGATTTATTATGATGGATATTGGTGCCACCCTTTTTGCCTGTGAATCTTTTCATCCAAGGTTCGGTCTTTTCGTACGGATCCTGGTGCCACCTTCCCATCCATGGATCGATCTATTCGGACGGATCTTGGTGCCTTTATTTTCATCTTTGAGTCTCCCCATCCAAGGCTTGGTCTATTCGGACAGATCATGGTGCCACATTCCCATCCAAGTTTTGATCTATTCGGATGGATCTTGGTGCCTCCCTTTTCGCCTTTGAATCTTCCCATCCAAAGTTTGCACTATTCGGATGGATCTTGGTGCCAACTTAACATCCAAGGTTTGATTTATTCGGACGGATCTTGGTTCCACCATTTTCTCCTTTGAACCTTCCCATCCAAGGTTCGCCTTATTCAGTCGAATCTTGGTGCCACCTTCCCATCCAATGTTCGATCTATTCAGACGGATCTTGGTGCCACCCTTCTCGCCTTTAATTCTTCCTATCCAAGGTTCGGTCTATTTGGATAGATCTTGGTGCCACCTTCCCATCCAAGGTTCGATCAATTTGGGGGGATCTTGGTGCAACCTTTTTCGCCTCTGAATCTTCCCATGCAAGGTTTGCTCTATTCGGAGACGTACCACCTTCCCATCCATGGTTCGGTCTTTTCGGATGGATCTTCGTGCCACCCTTTCCGCCTTTGAATCTTCCCATGCAAGGTTCGCTCAATTCGGACGAGTCATGGTGCCACCTATCCAACCATGGTTCGGTCTATTCGGATGGATATTGGAGCCACCTTCCCTTCCAAGGTTCATTCAATTTGGACGGTTATTGGTGCCACCCTTTTCACCTTCAAATCTTCCCATCCATGGTTCGGTCTATTCGGACGGATCCAGGTGCCACCTTCCCATGCATGGTTCGATCAATTCAGACAGACCTTGGTGCCACCATTTTCGCCTTTGAATATTCCCATCTATTCAGACGTATCTTGGTCCCACAATCCCATCCAAGGTTCGATCAATTCTGACGGATCTTGGTGCCACCCTTTTCACCGTTGAATCTTCCTATCCAAGGTTTAGTCTATTTGGACGGATCTTGGAGCCACTGTCCCATCCAAGGTTCGATCTTTTTGGATGGGTATTGGTGCCACCCTTTTCACCTTTGAATCTTCCCATCCAAGGTAAGGTCTATTCGGACAAATCTTGGTGCCACCTACCAATCCATTGTTTGATCTATTTGGACTAATCTTGGTGCCACCCTTTTCGCCTTTGAATCTTCCCATCCAAGGTTCGGTCTATTCGGACGGATCATGGTGCCACCGTCCCATCCAAGGTTCGATATATTTTGACGGGTCTTGGTGCCACCCTTTTCACCTTTGAATCTTCCCATCCAAGGTAAGGTCTATTCGAACGGATCTTGGTGCCACCTACCAATCCATTGTTTTATCTATTCGGACTGATCTTGGTGCCACCCATTTCGCCTTTGAATCTTCCCATCCAAGGTTCAGTCTATTCAGAAGGATCATGGTACCACCTTCCCATCCAAGGTTCGATCTATTCGGATAGATCGTGGTGCCATTCTTTTCGACAATGATTCCCATCAATAGTTCACTCTACTCGGACGAATCTTGGTTCCACCATCCCATCCAAGGTTCGATCTATTCAGACGGATCATGGAGCCACCCTTTTCGCCTTTGAATCTTCCCATCCAAGGTTCGGTCTATTAGGATAGATCTTGGTGCCACCTTCCCATCCAAGGTTTGATCTATTCAGACGAATCTTGGTGCCACCCTTTTCGCATTTGAATCTTCCCTTGCAAGGTTCGCCTTATTCAGATGAGCAATGGTGCCACCTTCCCATCCATGGTTCGGTCTATTCGGATGAATATTTGAGCCAACTTCTATTCCATGATTCGATTTATTTTGACGGGTATTGGTGCCACCCTTTTCGCCAGCTAATCTTCCCATTAGGGTTCAGTCTTTTCATACGGATCCTGGTGCCACCTTCCTAGCCATGTATCGATCTATTCGGACGGATCTTGGTGCCACTATTTTCGACTTTGAGTCTTCCCATCCAAGGCTTGGTCTATTCAGATGGATCATGGTGCCACATTCCCATCCAAGTTTTGATCTATTCGGATGGATCTTGGTGCCTCCCTTTGCGCCTTTGAATCTTCCCATCCAATGTTTGCACTATTCGGATGGATCTTGGTGCCACCTTAACATCCAAGGTTTGATTTATTCGGACGGATCTTGGTGCCACCATTTTCGCCTTTGAACCTTCCCATCCAAGGTTTGCCCTATTTAGTCGAATCTTGGTGCCACCTTCCCATCCAATGTTGATCTATTCAGACGGATCTTGGTGCCACCATTCTCGCCTTTAATTCATCCCATCAAAGGTTCGGTCGATTTGGGCAGATCTTGGTGCTACCTTCCCATCCAAGGTTTGATCAATTTGGACGGATCTTGGTGCAACCTTTTTCGCATCAGAATCTTTCCATGCAAGGTTCGCTTTATTCGGAGGAATCTTCGTGCCACCTTCCCATCCATGGTTCGGACTATTCAGATAGATCTTCGTGCCACCCTTTTCGCCTTTGAATCTTCCCATGCAAGGTTCGCTCTATTCGGGCGAGTCATGGTGCCACCTACCCAACCATGCTTCGGTCTATTCGGATGGATATTGGTGGCACCTTCCCTTCCAAGGTTCATTCTATTAGGACGGATATTGGTGCCACCCTTTTTGCCTTCGAATCTTCCCATCCAGGGTTCGGTCTATTCAGACGGATCCAGGTGCCACCTTCCCTTCCAATGTTCGATCTATTCGGACGGATCTTGGTGCCATTCTTTTCACCATGGAATCTTCCCATCCAAGGTTCGGTCTATTCTGACGGATCATGGTGCCACCATCCCATCCAAGTTTCGATCTATTCGGATGGATCTTGGTGCCTCCCTTTTCGGCTATGAATCTTCCCATCCAGTGTTCGCACTATTTGGATGGATCTTGGTGCCACCTTCCCATCCATGGTTCGATCAATTTGAACGGATCTTGGTGCCACCCTATTCGCCTTTGAACCTTCCCATCCAAGTTCCGGTCTTTCCAGACAGAACTTTGTGCCACCTTCCCATCCAATGTTCGATCTATTCGGAAGGATCATGGTGCCACCCTTTTCGCCTATGAACCTTCCCAACCAAGGTTCGCCCAATTCGAACGAATCTACGTGCCACCTTCCCATACGATGTTCGATCTATTCGGACGAATCTTGGTGGCACCCGTTTCGCCTTTGAATCTTCCCATCCATGGGTCGGTCTTTTCGGACAGATCTTGGCGCCACCTTCCCATCCAAGGTTCGATCTATTCAAATGGATCTTGGTGCCACCCTTTTCACCTTTGTATCTTCCCATTAACGGTTCTCACTCAATTCTGACGAATCATGGTGTCACCTTCCTAACCAAGGAACGATCTATTCGAACTGATCATGGTGCCACCCTTTTCACCTTTGAATCTTCACATCGAAGGTTCAGTCTATTAGGACGTATCTTGGTCCCACCGTCCCATCCAAGGTTCGATCTATTCTGACTGATCATGGTGCCACCATCCCATCCAAGGATCGATCTATTCTGACGGATCTTGGTGCCACCATTTTCGCCATTGAATCTTCCCATCCAAGGTTTGGTCTATTCGATCGGATCATGGTGCCACCGTCCCATTAAAGGTTTGATCTATTCGGACGGAGCATTGTGCCACCATCCCTTCCAAGGTTCGATCTATTCAAACGGATCTTGGTACCACTCATTTCGCCTTTGAATCTTCCCATCCAATGTTCGCACTATTCGAACGGATCTTGGTGCCACCTTCCCATCCATGGTTCGATCAATTCGGACGGATCATGGTGCCACCCTTTTCGCCTTTGAACCTTCCCATCCAAGGTTCGCCCTATTCAGACGAATCTTTCTGCCACCATCCCATCCAAAGTTTGATCTATTCAGACGGATCATGGTGCCACCCTTTTTGCCTTTGAATCTTCCCATCCATGGTTCGGTCTAATCGGACGGATATTGGTGCCACATTCCCATCAAATGTTCGGTCTATTCGGATGGATCATGGTGCCACCCTTTTCACCTTTGAATCTTCCCATCCATGGCTTCGTCTATTCGGAGGAATCTAGGTGCCACCATCCCTTCCAAGGTTCGATCTATTCAAACGGATCTTGGTACCACTCATTTCGCCTTTGAATCTTCCCATCCAATGTTCGCACTATTCGAACGGATCTTGGTGCCACCTTCCCATCCATGGTTCAATCAATTCGGACGGATCATGGTGCCACCCTTTTCGCCTTTGAACCTTCCCATCCAAGGTTCGCCCTATTCAGACGAATCTTTGTGCCACCATCCCATCCAAAGTTTGATCTATTCAGACGGATCATGGTGCCACCCTTTTCGCCTTTGAATCTTCCCATCCATGGTTAGGTCTAATCGGACGGATATTGGTGCCACCTTCCCATCAAAGGTTCGGTCTATTCGGACGGATCATGGTGCCACCCTGTTCACCTTTGAATCTTCCCATCCAAGGCTTCGTCTATTCGGAGGAATCTAGGTGCCACCTTCCCATCCAAGGTTCGATCTATTCGGACGGATCGTGGTGCCACCCTTTTCGCTGTTGAATCTTCCCATCCAGGGTTTGGTCTATTCGGATGGATCATGTCGCCACCATCCCATCCGAGGTTTGATTAATTTGGATGGGTCTTGGTGCCACCCTTTTCACCTTTGAATCTTCCCATCCAAGGTAAGGTCTATTCGGACTGATCTTGGTGCCACCTACCAATCTGTTGTTTGATCTATTTGGACTGATCTTGGTGCCACCCTTTTCGCCATTGAATCTTCCCATCCATGGTTCAATCTATTTGGACGGATCATGGTGCCACCTTCCCATCCAAGGCTTGATCTATTCGGACGGATCTTGGTGCCATTCTTTTCGCCTATGAATCTTCCCACCAAAAGTTTGCACTCATCGTACGAATCTTGGTTCTACCATCCCATCCAAGGTTCGATCAATTCGGACGAATCATGGAGCCACCCTTGTCGCCCTTGAATCTTCCCATCCAAGGTTTGGTCTATTCGGACGGATCTTGGTGCCACCCTTTTCGCCTTTGAATCTTCCCTTGCAAGGTTCGCCCTATTCGGACGAGTCATGGTGCCACCTTCCCATCCATGGTTCGGTCTATTCGGATGAATATTTGAGCCAACTTCTATTCCATGATTCGATTTATTTTGACGGATATTGGTGCCACCCTTTTCGCCATCTAATCTTCCCATCAGGGTTCGGTCTTTCCATACGGATCCTGGTGCCACCATCCCATCCATGGATCGATCTATTCGGACGGATCTTGGTGCCACTATTTTCGACTTTGAGTCTTCCCATCCAAGGCTTGGTCTATTCGGATGGATCATGGTGCCACATTCCCATCCAAGTTTTGATCTATTTGGATGGATCTTGGTGCCTCCCTTTGCGCCTTTGAATCTTCCCATCCAATGTTTGCACTATTCGGACGGATCTTGGTGCCACCTTAACATCCAAGGTTTGATTTATTCGGACGAATCTTGGTGCCACCATTTTCGCCTTTGAACCTTCCCATCCAAGGTTTGCCTTAATCAGTCGAATCTTGGTGCCACCTTCCCATCCAATGTTTATCTATTCAAACGGATCTTACTGCCACCCTTCTCGCCTTTAATTCTTCCCATCAAAGGTTCGGTCGATTTGGACAGATCTTGTGCCACCTTCCCATCCAAGGTTCGATCAATTTGGACGGATCTTGGTGCAACCTTTTTCGCCTCGGAATCTTCCCATGCAAGGTTCGCTCTATTCGGAGAAATCTTCGTGCCACCTTCCCATCCATGGTTCGGTCTATTCGGATAGATCTTCGTGCCGCCCTTTTCGCCTTTGAATCTTCCCATGCAAGGTTCGCTCTATTCGGACGAGTCATGGTGCCACCTACCCAACCATGGTTCGGTCTATTCGGATGGATATTGGTGGCACCTTCCCTTCCAAGGTTCATTCTATTTGGACGGATATTGGTGCCACCCTTTTCGCCTTCGAATCTTCCCATCCATGGTACGGTCTATTCAGACGGATCCAGGTGCCACCTTCCCATCCAAGTTTCGATCTATTCGGATGGATCATGGTGCCATTCTTTTCGCCATTGAATCTTCCCATCCAAGGTTCGGTCTATTCGGACGGATCATGGTGCCACCATCCCATCCAATTTTCGATCTACTCAGATGGATCTTGGTGCCTCCCTTTTCACCTATGAATCTTCCCATCCAATGTCCGCACTATTCGGATGGATCTTGGTGCCACCTTCCCATCCGTGGTTCGATCAATTCAAACGGATCTTGGTGCCACCCTTTTCGCCTTTGAACCTTCCCATCCAAGTTCCGGTCTTTTCAGACGGAACTTTGTGCCACCTTGCCATCCAATGTTCGATCTATTCGGAAGGATCATGGTGCCACCCTTTTCGCCTATGAACCTTCCCAACCAAGGTTCGCCCTATTCGAACGAATCTAGGTGCCACCTTCCCATACGATGTTCGATCTATTCGGACGAATCTTGGTGGCACCCGTTTCGCCTCTGAATCTTCCCATCCATGGTTCGGTCTTTTCGGACGGATCTTGGTGCCACCTTCCCATCCAAGGTTCGATCTATTCGGATGGATCTTGGTGCCACCCTTTTCACATTTGTATCTTCCCATCAATGGTTCTCGCTCAATTCAGACGAATCATGGTGTCACCTTCCTATCCAAGGAACGATCTATTCGAACTGATCATGGTGCCACCCTTTTCACCTTTGAATCTTCACATCGAAGGTTCAGTGTATTCGAACGTATCTTGGTCCCACCGTCCCATCCAAGGTTCGATCTATTCTGGCTGATCCTGGTGCCACCATCCCATCCAAGGATCGATCTATTCTGACTGATCTTGGTGCCACCATTTTCGCCATTGAATCTTCCCATCCAAGGTTCGGTCTATTTGGTCGGATCATGGTGCCACTGTCCCATTAAAGGTTTGATCTATACAGACGGAGCATTGTGCCACCATCCCTTCCAAGGTTCGTTCTATTCAAACGGATCTTGGTACCACTCATTTTGCCTTTGAATCTTCCCATTCAATGTTCGCACTATTCGAACGGATCTTGGTGCCACCTTCCCATCCATGGTTCGATCAATTCGGACGGATCATGGTGCCACCCTTTTCGCCTTTGAGCCTTCCCATCCACGGTTCACCCTATTCAGACGAATCTTTGTGCCACCATCCCATCCAAAGTTTGATCTATTCAGATGGATCATGGTGCCATCCTTTTCACCTTTGAATCTTCCCATCCAAGGTTCAGTCTAATCAGACGGATATTGGTTCCACCTTCCCATCAAAGGTTCGGTCTATTCGGACGGATCATGGTGCCACCCTTTTCACCTTTGAATCTTCCCATCCATGGCTTCGTCTATTCGGAGGAATCTAGGTGCCACCTTCCCATCCAAGGTTCGATCTATTCGGACGGATCGTGGTGCCACCCTTTTCGCTGTTGAATCTTCCCATCCAGGGTTCGATCTATTCGGACGGATCATGGTGCCACCGTCCCATCCGAGGTTCGATCAATTTGGATGGGTCTTGGTGCCACCCTTTTCACCTTTGAATCTTCCCATCCAAGGTAAGGTCTATTCGGACGGATCTTGGTGCCACCTACCAATCTGTTGTTTGATCTATTTGGACTGATCTTGGTGCCACCCTTTTCGCCATTGAATCTTCCCAACCATGGTTCAGTCTATTTGGACGGATCATGGTGCCACCTTCCCATCCAAGGCTT